>OZ034801.1:16794113-16830623 GCA_964028335.1 Altica lythri | reverse complement strand
AACAACTAAGCTATAGGTGCCTAGCCATCAAATCGCCAAACGGTTTTTAAATTCAACTCATGCCACATGTGAAACTTACTCACTTTCTCCTTAAGAACATATAGCATGACGTTAATGAGTTATACATTTTTTCCAATTGTTCACCAATTTGTAAACAAGGCACCAGAAAAAAAATTTGCACTTTCGAGTTATACCAGTCGTCTAGCCATTCTTGTATAACGTTGTTAAGCCAGTACTCGTACAATCGGTGAAAAAAGGTAGTAATCGGAAGAAGCCAAGTCTAGTGAATAAGCCGCATGTGCTAGTATTTAGTAGTGAAACCGCTCATTTGTTTATTTGACCAGTTTCCCTGTGAGTGATGGTGTTTTGTCTGAGGCAAAATCACTGTATTGTCTTTTCACATATTCCGGTCGGTTTTTACGCAAAGCTTCAGACTAATCATTTAGGTACTGACGGTAGCGCATATTATCGATTCTGTGGAAAAGTGATTTTCTTTCGTACCTGGCAGGCAGCATTTCTGCGAGTTGTTCTTGAGTCTGAGCGTCATTTTCATCCAACAACGTCTTCTAATTTTTCTGGGATCTTCAACATTTCCATTTTAAATTTTTAGCTGATGTTTTAATTAAATTATATTGCGTTACTTTAGCATACTTTTTCCATAAAAACATAATGCAATGATAAGGAATTTGTACCTTGCAATGATATTATCAACTATGCATTTCTGTATAGAAACTAAATATCAAAATATTTATTTCTTCGCGAAACGCTTAATCCAAGTGCTATTTAAGGTGGGCGAAGGATATATTATGAAAATGGTTTAAAATTTTAGTGAGCGCTTAATAAGAGCAATAAAATATCGAATTAGAGGAAAAGCTGTATCTTCAAGTAAAACAAGTTTGAACTCTTATCCATTTTAACTGCCGAAAACATCGAGATCAGATCAAAAATATGTTGGCGATTGCAACCATTGTTAGAAAAATAGAACAGAATTTCTGAAAAAATATTTGTTTTATATTTAATTTTATAACGTATAAATATCTAAACAAGAACATATTGTGATCCATAATTCAAAGATTTACGTTTTCAAAGGTCGGCAAGATCGGATTTTTTCAAAAAAAAAGGAGGCGCGACCCATAGTTGGCCCATTAATTTGTTTTTTGTCTAAATTTGGTTGGTATTGTTTGGTTCAAAATTAAATTTTGTTTTTTTTTTTCATTCACACTTCATGCCGACAAAAGATTTCTTTTGACGGCTTTTTTTGTCGGCATGAAGTGGGAATGCAAAAAAAAAATAACTTTGAACGAAACTATACTTAATTCACGGCAGTTACAAAGTAGTTGCTACCAAATTTGTCGCAGGTGAATATTTCTCAAATCAAACTTTGTTAGATCAACCAATTTGGTAAATTTTTGTTTGTCAACTGAACTCATGAACTAAACCTAAGATTATTAGTAACTAGCCGCATCGCAACAAGTCACATACGTAGAACATAGCCTTAGCTGTTTGATTCAATTGGCGTGTAAACAAAAATTATAGGCTATTAACTATAAATTAAAGCAAAAAATTAGACGTATAAATGTTTTTTAGAGTTTCCCAAAGATGGACGATCGGATTCATCTCTAGACTTTGCGATGGCCAGTGCATTATTATATTAGTGTTGTGATATTCGGTTTTTCATTACCTTGCAATAAAATAAAGTGATATCCTAAAGTGCGCAAAAGGCAGATAGAACTGTCCCAAGAATTTTTTCAACCATCCGCCACTCTTTGGTTTTACACGCAAAAATCGTTCTCTTGGATCTTCGCTAAACCCTTTGGAGATCTGGAGATTTTAATCCCGCTCTTGATTCAAAAGAGAAAAAACTTTTTTACAGTCGTTGACGATTTCCAGTGTTTTGTTTTGTATGCTGCAGTCCAATCGCAAACATTCTGTAGACTTCTTCTGGGTAATTAAAGAGGAAACCCAATATTTTATATCATACATTGATGACATTGTTTCTATCCGCCAACGTTTTCTAGAGAGTGCTCCAGTTTCCAAAATCTTTTTGCCGTTCGGTCAACCGTTGAATGATTGATACCTTTTCCTAACAAAGTTTATGCTTTATTGATTAGGATATTTGATTTTTCATATTATCCCAATCAGAAAAAGTTAGAAAAATTGAGTGGTGTGTTATATTGCTTGAATCAACAAAAAATACTATTACCTTAAAAAATAACTCTTTTTCTTCGATAATAACGCAAATTAAAAATGTAAAGCTTGTTATAAAATCTACACGTAGGATTACTAATTTTTTTAACATTTTAAGATCGCAAAGTAAAAGACTTTCTTCCTCATTTCTTTAAAATGTGAATACGCCTCAAGAGGACCAAAACTGTGTACATTAAATAGAACTAAACTGTGATGTATGTTATTATTTCGATGTTTTGTATATATAGTCGGGCCGTTCAAAAGATGGAATGATCACGAGTCAAATGTACCTACTCATTTATTTCTGCCCACAGTTTATAGCATCTCTGGTATGAGTACAGTCTAAACTGTCCTTCGTTTATATCAGTTTAGAAGGCGTTACATCGTAAGATTAAGCCGTCCAGATGCCCGTATTCACTGATCACGCGTGCTTGAATTCCATCTTTTGAACGGCCCGACTATAGCTTTCCTATTGAGAATTAAGTGTTTCACTTATAATATTTCTTTCACTTTAAGTTTTTTTAAGCTATGTCTGTCATGCAACGTTTTGGCAGATAGAAAGAACGTAAAAGACTTCAATATACTCCAATCGCGATAAGAGGAAAACATGGGCCAAAGAATGAGAAATATACAAAATTCTGAAAACTGGAAAAGTCCTAAAAACTGTTATGGGATATACTCCAATCGCGATAAGAGAAAAATATAAGCAAAAGAATGAGAAATATATAAAATTCTGAAAACTGATAAAGTCCTAAAAACTGTTATTTTACTAATAATGTTATGAAAAAGCTTTTTATGCGCATAGTAGAAACATAGCTTTTGTCAGTCAGTTCTACCCATTGACGTATAAAAAAAGAGAGACCCCTAATGCATTGCCAATTCCATATACCCAAGGCGGTCAGTCTTTAAATCTCAGAATTTAAGTTCAACCAGTTGTGGCAACACCGCTAGCTAAGATCGGCAGATATATGAAGTAGGCGATGTTCAACCAATCCTGGCAACAACGCGAATGAATACTCTCGCTCGTAACGACGGACGCAGACGGGACTGTCCGAAATTATAACACCATTGTCACGTCCGTTCTCAAATATTTGAGTAGGTTAATATAGAAATAAATTTTTCTCTTCAAAGTAATAAAAAATGATTTGGGTGAATGTTTTTTAAGTGAAATTTAAAAAATAGGGGTTATTTAAACACAATATCATGAAAATAGAACAAACATATTAAGGGGTATTTTTAATATGTTCATGACCATAAAAGAATTATCAATGGAGAGCGCCATGTCTTAACGATGCGGCAACCGCGTAAATTTCTGGTGTAATATCAACAAACCTCTTGTTTACTAACAAGTTTAATGAATGACCGCCGAAATATGGTCTATTAGACGTCTCTCTTTTTTTATACGTCAATGGTTCTACCACTACCAAAAGTTTTTTATTAATACTTTTCAAAATATAAAATAATATTCAAACAGAATTATAGATTTTATTACAAATATAATATCATGCAACTTATAAAACATAGAATTTTTAAACTTTTTTATACATGCATAAATTTGTCGAAAACAAACAAAAACAAAATTATTCAATTATTTCAGTCTTAATTTCTGTTCGTGGTAGAATAATTCTATAATTTTTGAAATCAAAATTAAAACTGTTTGGGAAATTACGAATAGTTCGAAAATCTTCTGAAAGTTGATATCGTAAACTTCCAATTAATCTTTCATATTGTCTGATATTAGCATTATCATAAGGAAAGAATGTAAGTCTTCCCGATATCATTTTATTTATTTCATCCTCCATAAAACCGTTTATAGTTAAATGCAGCATTGCAGACATTTTCGGACTGTGATTGGTTACTTTACGAATTGATGTATTAATACCAATATTTTCAGCGATTTGTTTTGTCCAAGCGCCCATTTGATTTTTTCCAGCTCCTTGATTATTAAACCAACTTCTAGCGACATTTCCTAATCGATTTCTATTAGTTACAAGAAAAAACTGATCAGTTTTACAATAATCAGGACGTTTATCTCGCAGTTTTCGATAGAGACGAACAGGGCAATAACTGGGTTGATCCAAATTTTCAAATAAATATTTACTTTCACGAAACGCTTTCATATTCTCTTGATTGGTTCTATTAAACGTCTGATTATATTCAATAAAAGTACAATTTGATAAAACGCGTTCTTTAAAATTATGTATTTTACATTTGCGACCTTCACCACCACGCCAAAATAATTCATACGAAGCTATTAGAAAGAATTTCTTCTGTAGACCTTCCGGTGAATTTTCATCGCAACTTTCTAACATTTTTCTATATTCAGTAACACTGAATACATCAGCTCCTTGTTGTCTTTTTAACGGATAATAACTCAATTCTCTCATTTTATTAACTTTTGCATCTCGAGCTGCAGCAAATAGTTCATCGGTAAACGGATTAAATCTCCGATTAAATTCTTTTAAATACATCGCTTGTAATACTTTCGCTGTTACGTTCCAAATAGTTTTTATAGCACGTTCTTTATAATCAGTACCGTCGTGTTTCTTCATATTCTTTGCCCAATCTTCTAATATATCTGCCAATTGTTTAGTTTCAATCGCTGAAGTCAATCTGTAGTTTCTATCACGGCAAAAATCACTGAATTGTTTCCATATACATCTTCTATTTTTTAACGTATTACTCGCTGCTCCACATTCTAAATAATATTGGCTGTAAAAAAAGAAGGGATTTGAAATATTTGGATGGAAAGGATATAATTGGCTCAATGGTATTCTGTAAATTTATGGGTATAACTGGAGAATAAATAAGACGTATCCACTATAAAAAATATTTTTATTTTTAAGTAGAAAATATAATTTTGAAATTAAAAATCTAAAAATAATATTCGGTATCAAAAAATATAGAAATTTTTTTGGAAAGAGCATCAAAATATATATTATTTGGTAAATTTAAATAAATTTAATAAGAAATGTGAAAAAATATTTTTTCTACAAGCATGCGTAAAATAACACTTTCCCGCACGCATTTTAATTCAGAAAATATGTCTTTTCCGCACGGAGTGCAGCTAAGATTTTTTTTTTTGCTTGTAGAAAAAATATTGTTCCTAACTCTTGCGGAAATTAGCTTTCCGCACTTGTTAGGATAATAACTATTATTTCATATTTAGTCGCGTCAAAGTAGGTTTTCACTTCCAACTTTGGTCGGAAAGGTCCGATCGGGCTCATATTTTTTTTAAATGTTCATTGAGACCTCAGATTCAAAGTTGTATAAAATCTGGATGCCGCTCGGCCCCCCTCCACCCCCCCCCACCAAATTCGTCCCAAATTGGGGGGTTTTCAAGATAGTATATACAACCCGGCCAAATGTTCCACTCGGGGGTTTTGAAGTCCCCTCCATCCATTTCTTCGGTCAGGTCGCTTTTTCGACCTTCCCAGGGGCGTCTAGAAGGGCCTCCAAGGGTCCAAAATATAAGATATCTACAGAAATGTGCTCGGCCTGCCATACTGGGTCAGGATGATTCCGAAGGGCGGGCTTCTCATTTCTGTCGAAAATTAAGGCTTTTTAACCCATTAGGGCCGTATAAAAAGGGGCCCATGGGGTCTCAAAATTATAATTACGCGGGATTGAATTTCAGTGTACAGAATTGGTACGATCAAGTATTATAAGGCAACCAACCCTTTATTTGAGCAGCCTGCGATTCTGTGACCCATCCAGGGGTGGACAAAAAGGGTGCCGGGGCCCAAAAAATGTGATTTGATTGGATTCGATACCAACGTGAAAAATTGATATAATCTGCCCAGCGAGTAGTCTCCTTAGCCTTTTTGACACCATGTCATACCCTGTCGCAGCCAGGTATGGGCGGGCGGGGTTTCAAGGGCCACAAATTCAGTCCTTTTGTCCACCCCTGGATGGGTCACAGAATCGCAGGCTGCTCAAATAAAGGGTTGGTAGCCTTATACCACTTGAACGTACCAATTCTGTACACTGAAATTCAATCCCGCGTAATCATAATTTTGAGACCCCATGGGCCCCTTTTTATACGGCCATAATTGGTTAAAAAGCCTTAATTTTTGACAGAAATGAGAACCCCGCCCTTCGGAATCCCCCTGACCCAACATTGCAGTCCGAGCACATGTCTGTAGATAGCTCATAGTTTGGACCCTTGGAGGCCCTTCTAGACGCCCCTGGGAAGGTCGAAAAAGCGACCTGACCGAACAAATGGATGGAGGGAACTTCAAAACCCCCGAGTGGAACATTTGGCCGGGTTAGGAGGGCAGTCTCATCATGTATATACTATCTTGAAAACCACCCAACTTGGGTCAAATTTGGGGGGGAGAGGGGGGCCGAGAGGCATCCAGATTTTATACAACTTTGAATCTGAGGTCTCAATGAACATTTAAAAAAAAATGCGCCCGATCGGACCTTTCCGGCCAAAGTTTTAAGTTTTTGGGTTTTTAGGCCTATTTTGACGCGACTAATTGTACTGTAATAAGCTATTTAGCAGTCTCGTTTGACCCCAGAAAAACTCATTATAAAGGGTTTGTCAATAAGGGAGGGTAGATGTTGAAATAGATGCGGCTGAATTTGAGCGATGGACTGTGTTATGTTCACCTTTAGGGCATCGGTCGATTGTGGTTTATTTGCATAGACCTGCGACTTCAAGAAACCCCACAGGAAAAAGTCTAGCGGGGTCAAATTGCATGACCTTGGTGGCCAATTCACATCACCCCAGCGAGAGATAACCTTACCCTCAAATCGTTCATGCAGAATGTCAATCGTGGCGTTTTCTGTGCGCCACGTAGCGCCGTCCTGCTGGAACCACATGTCGTCTTGGTCCATATGGTTCAATTTGGTCCATAAGAAATTGGTTATCATCGTTCTGTAGCGCTCGCTGTTGACGGTGACCGCCTTACCAACGTCGTTTTCAAAAAATTACGGACCAATGACACCGCCGGCCCAAAATCCACACCAAACGGTAACTTTTTGAGGATGCATTATCACCTGGTGAACCCCGCGTGGGTTGGTGTCGTCCCATATACGACAATTTGGCTTGTTAACACTACCATTCATCCAAAAATGCGCCTCGTCACTTAAGATGATTTTAGGCCAAAATTGGTGTCGTCTAACGATTCGAAGCTCAGTCAGCGAACAAACGGCGTTGTCTATGGTCATGAACTTTGAGCTCCTGGGTTTGAGTTGGATCTTGTACGGGTGTAGGCCTAAGTTCCGACGCAAAATTCACCAAGTTGAAGTACATTTTCAGAGAGAAGAGGGATCACGATAGAAAATTTTGTTTTCAGATTTGAGATGACATGATGAAAAAATTTATCTGTTTTTCTTTATCATCTTGTAACGGTTTCAATTTGATACAACACATTTGTGATTTTTTAATAAAGTTCTACTTATATACGATTTTGTACAAATTCCACAATAATACGGTCTTTCACCAGTATGATACCTCATATGTATTTTTAAAGGAGACCGTTGCCTAAAACTTTTTTTACAAATATCACAAGTATACGGTTTTTGATTCGTATGGATTCTAATATGAGTTCGTAATAAATTATTTGTACTAAACGTACGATCACAAAATTTACAAACAAATGGTTTTTCACCAGTATGTATACGCATATGATTTTTTAAACTGTCTTTTCTTGTCACGGTTTTCCCACAAATATTACAAACGTGATTTTCTTCTCCTAATCTATGTTTTCGCATATGCGAAGTATATGTAGATCTGTAACAAATATAATTGTAAAAACAGCAACTTCTTATGTGAATACGTATCAAATAAGACTTAATAGTTAAAATCTAAGATTAGTAACAAAAAAATTAGAAAAACGAAAAATTTTGATTTGTCAGGGATACTACGAGGATTGTCTTTTTAGTTTTACATATAGCCATAAAGGAAAAAAATATAAAGATTAAAACCCTTTATTGCTTTATTGCCACCAAGATCGATATACTTTTGCATACGTTCAAACTTATTGAACAGTTGTTCCAGTCTGCAGTTGACACCTGCAAAATCTCTCTTTTAAAGGCATCAATGGCTTCTTCTGGCGACTGGAATCGTTACCAACGCATTGAATTATTTCTCTTTGGGAACGTGAAGAAGGACTTGAGGACTACACGGTGGATGGTCTAACAATTCGATGTTTTGAAGCACCAAAAACTCGATTGTCTTCTAAAGTAATTGTTACCAGATTTTGACACAAATTTGTGACCAATTTATTTGACACACTTCGAAAACGGATTACTTTTGGAACGAAGTTCCCTTTCGGGCGTTACGAACAGTTACGACTGACGCTAGGAGCTAGCCAAAAAAATTCATACCAAAATTTGTCACGACACGACATACGCATGTTGTCTCCCTCTCTCTCTCTCTCTCATAGATAGATATACCTATCTTTATTTAAATAGGAAACCCTAATATAATAAATACTAATAAAAGTAAAATTAAAAAGACACTAATTTAAATTAAAAGAAAATACTGTAGAAAAAAATAAGTACCTATAATAGTATTATATTTTATTTCATCCTGTTCATAAACATTTCAAAAATAGTTCTTAACTTGACTAGTTAGGTACCTACGTCAAATTACCTTAACTGTCAGTTACTGTCAAATATTTTAATTTTAAAATTTTGTATTAAATTGTTAATTCCTGTTTTAAATTAAATTGAAATAAAAAGTAATTCTAGGTAGATGTATATCCTCTAAACCTCTGGATTGTATAAATGGACACTTTTGTTAAAAGAAACGAACAGTTGAAAATAATGGATTTACTATTTTTTTTCTATTTTGCTTTGAACAGTGTAGTAGTGTCGCGACTTTGTTAAGTTTATACAGGTTTTTTGTAGATAATAAATATTAAAATAATAGAAAATAATAACAATAATGTATCCTGACAGTGTTTCTGCACAAGTTCCGGATATTGCTGATAGAGTTAGGTAAGTAAAGATTTTATACAGACGATAATATATGCTTATGTATGTACAAACTCTCTGTTGTGTTTACAAATTACAATTCCTTCACTAATTAATCGAAAGGAACTTCGTTCCATCCGGGTGTCCCTTGACACCTCTCACTTTTTTTTGTTGGTTTTTCCTCATCGTGAAACGCTCACACAACGGATTGGCCTTTATTTTCCGGTTCGTAAGAATAAATCCAAGATTCGTTGCCACTATCAATACTATAATCGCTTTTTGAGCATTCTTTGTTAAACCGTTCTAATATTTTTCGATACCAGTTGACGCGAACTGCTTTTTGCACTTTTGTGGGCAAAGGAGGTGTGTAACGGGAAACCAACTTCTGATCACCCAGTTCTTCATGTAGGATCTTTTGGATCGAAGTCCTCGAAATGCCCAAAGATGCCTTTATCTCCCAGTAAGTTAATACGGAGGCCATCCTTAAGTAGCTGACGAACCGCATCAATGTTTTGCTATGTGACTGCTGTTTTGGGTGGACCTAGTCTGACTTGTTGCTGAGACTGGAGCGACCACCTTGAAATTCGCAATACCAGAGAGAAATAGTTGTTGATTGCTTTATTCCCAAACACAGAAATCATTCCAACTCGAAAATGTTTTCGGCTAAGATCCATTCTTTCACCTACACGACTTGTATCGCAATGATACATAGATTTATGTCAATAAACGATTGATGTAAGATTTGTGTCTAAAGTTTCATTGGTTGTGCCTTCTAAGCGGCTATATGCAAAACTAAAAAGACACCCCCGTATTATTCATTATGGGTGAAGACATTTTTCTAAAACTGAAATTGGTGATCGTATTTCTGGGTTTAGAAAATCTAAACTTTTAATATTTAAAAGTAAACGTAGTTAACCAATTTCTATTGTAAATATAGATCCCCAAACTGTCAAAAATTTTAAAATAATTCTGATTGTAGGAGAAAATTTTAGATGTAATTGAAGTGATTATTTCCTTCGATTCAAATTAACCAATAGAATGTCATATTTTTTTGAAATCGGACCAATCAGAATCAAATATCAGCGACTATTGCACTAGAACAATATCAGCGACTATTGCACTAGAGAAATAGACACGTCAAATATAAATGTCAAAAATCTGTCTTCTCAGGAAATAATCTTCCTAAATATAACACTACCTTGATTAATAGTCTGCTATTTTTGTTGTTGCTAAATTTCTCGAAAATTTTACAATTTGTTTCGACATAATTTGACATTAATAATCAAAGATTAAAGCCCTCGGGCTTTAATCAGATTATTAATGTCAAATTATGTCTCAACAAATTGATACTAAAATATTCTCGAAATCTAGTTACCACAAAAATAGCCGACTATAATCAAGGTCTTGTTATATTACCCTTGATTAAATGATAGATTCATGTAAACTAATCAAAAATGTATATAAAAATCGAAGTAAAATTGGTTTTAGAAAAATTTACCTTGATAAAAAAACATTGAAACATTCTTTGCAATTATATTCCTTCTTTTTAAAATTTGGATCATGTATCACTACATGCGTATTTAATCCTTGTAAAGTTTTGAAAGTTTTTTCACATACTTCGCAGTTAAATCGAATATCCTCATGTTCAACTTTATAATGGACATCCAAACTTTTCTTTTCAAAATATCCTTTTCCACATTTATCGCACGTAAATGTATAATTTTTTAAATGTATATTCTGTAAATGTTGTTTAAGAGTTTGGGGAGTTTTAAAGGATTGATCACAATATTTACATTTATGTATATAATCGGCTAAATGAACAGAATTTTTATGTTTAAGCATCGTATTTTTAAACAAAAACTTCTTCCCGCATACGTCGCAGTTTATGTTTTTTTGTTTATGAGCTCGCATGTGGTTTTTTAATTTGTTTATATTCGAAAATATTTTACCACATTTCGTACACTGCTCGCTTTGATCGTCAGATAATCTAAAATATAAAAAACAGTTCAAGGATTGTTGATTTACAGTTAGAATAAATCTTAAAATAGTACTTACTAAGATGTGACTAAAAAATACTATCTTCATCACAAAGGCTTTCAAAAGTTTTATATTATTAAAAAAATCTGTTTATTTTCAACTATTTATATATTTATTAGTTTACAGTTAGTTGTTTCAAAACATTTTAATTTTAATAAACAAAGTGCCAAGAAAACGCGCATCAATATAAAAAAAGTAGGATAACGGGCAATGTACGCAACAAGGATCATAGGTTACAAGTAGGAATGGTAACCGCAGACATGCATGTTTCTGGCTCATTAGCCGTCATCAGTGCGGCATAACCAAGAAGAGTATTGCACTTGGCTAGCAAAAGTGTTGGGTACTTGTAACCTATGATCCTTGTTGCGTACATTGCCCGTTATCCTCATTTTTTTTATATTGATGCGCGTTTTCTTGGCACTTTGTTTATTTCATGTCCTGGGCTAGAACGACTCAAACACAATGAGCCCGTTTCGCCAACGTGGCGACGCTGGTTGCTAGCCGAAAACCCATTGGCACAGCTGGCCGAAAGCACAAAATGGCGATAGGACTCCTGTGTGAGCGTTCGTTGTTTTTGTGTTTTTTGTGTTTCTTGACACATGTTTTCCCAACATCCTTTGCTCCCAAGTACCCAACACTTTTGCTAGCCAAGTGCAATACTCTTCTTGGTTATGCCGCACTGATGACGGCTAATGAGCCAGAAACATGCATGTCTGCGGTTACCATTCCTACTTGTAACCTATGATCCTTGTTGCGTACATTGCCCGTTATCCTCCTTTTTTTTAATTTTAATCTCCAATTAATTTAATCGGTTTTTAAGACATTGGCAAAAAAATCAAGGAGTTTTACCTTTTTCACTTTACCAGATTGAACAAGTGACTTCAAACTCCACGATTGAAATTTGTCTGCAATACATGAACTATTTTTGTTGTAGATCATTCAATCGGTACTGTTTTATTGCAATATAAATTTTGTCTTAACAGAGTAACCGATCCCCCAGGACTCTTAAGCCTCCCTATGCTCTTTATATCTGAATATTTCAGAGATGGCATGGCTCAAATGACTGTACTGTATTTTGACTCTTAACGCTTATTAGTCGTCAGGTGGGATTAGAGCTCGTTCGCTACTGGCACAAGGTGCAGAAACATATTCCCAAAATGTGCGCCAATGAGTATTGAAAAGCGCCAAACACTGGAGCTCTAGGTCATATTTGATTCAAAATCACACAGAGGTCATAATTTTTGATAAATCTTAAAAATTCTTGAGAGAGAATATTTGTTTTGCAATAATGAAAAGACCTACGAATTGTTTTTCGAAAAACCCCACGTAATTTGTTCCTGAAATTTTCGGTTTTGTTAACTAAATACAGGGTTTTTATTTTAAAAATTATAAGATTTTTCTCGGGACTGCAACGAAAAAAGATAGGTTAAAGATTTTTAAGGGATTTACACAACGGTAATTTTGATAATTACCTTTAAGGGCATTTATAGATCAAGTTATTTTTTTTTAATGGAAATACCTAGTTTTGATCATCTTGTCATTTGAATATTGACAAAGAAATTGAGCTTCGTGACAATCGTGACTCTCCTAGGTGATTTTGAATCTGGCGCCAGTGAAGCTTTCTTTGGAAACCTTAACCGGTCACAGCTACAGAATAAATAGATAATGCAAACTATAGATACTTTTTAGTTAAACTAGCATATACTTGAGAAACTAAAAATCTCGAATCGGTATTTGCAAGGCAATATTATGCACCTTATGGAACCATTAGAGAGGACGGCAGTGTTTTTGATACAAAAATGAAGATTGTAGTCCACATTGTTTCCAACAATATAGTAGGTATCTAATGAACTTGTTGTTTCTTATCACAGAGAACCTTTATGAGATCACCGAATGATAATGAAATAAATAAAAAAATGTGTTGTTATCCCCATACTTACCTTACGCGTTGATTAATGTGATTTTGTATTTTGCTTCCGTTTTTTCTTAGAAAGTAATCTTCATATAGCAATGTTTTAAATTTTGTGCCTATCTACCTAGTATCATTTTATTTCGAAGCACCGAAATAAAATACTGAGCATGAAAGTAACGTATGGGACTTAAATAATAAAAAATAAAAGAATTCTACAAAACCAATACCCAATTTGGGTAAAATACTTGTCTAATCTTTCGTTGGACGATGATCAAGTCCCGAATTTTCCTAAAAATGCACGCCCGCAATTGGTGTTCATTTTGGGCTTCCCTTCCGTTATCATAAACTTCTCGACAGAATAATGAACAAAATTTTTTGATTGCTACCCTTTGGTAAATTTGGGGAGTTATCTCTCAGTACATAATTAACGTTATTCTGTCCCAACCCTTCTCGAATTCGCCAGGCGTAATGACAAGAAGCGAGGTCTGTCCAAAATATCTTCTTTCTGATGATGGGTATTAATACAAGTAAGCAGCTCAGCGTCCACAGCTTCTCCTCGAACTCGACCAACATATGGTCCTGAAATTCCAGGATCAGAAATCGCGCACCAGAATAAAACTTTCATCAGCAAATTTCGCATTTGCTTTAAATTTTACTTCATTGGGACAATTGTTATAATCGTGTAAAATCCATCCTTGGCTTTTATTTCTGAATGCGACAACGTAAAATGATTCATCATCAAGTATAATCACTCAGTTTCTTACAAAAAGGCCTTGGCCTCAGTGCCCTGAAACATCCAGGTATTCTTTTAGTGTATTTAGGACACTTCTTCTTTTTTGAAAATGCACGTTATTTCTGGACAAAATCCTCATTTGTACGAGACATTACAACGGCGCCCTAGCTTTTGATTAGAGATTTTTTGCGCACTTCCTAAGAGACTGTTATCCCAGTATTACGACAAAACATGAGGTTTTCCACTTTTTGCAAATTAATGCAGGGTAAACCATCTTCAAAATATCTTATTGTCCTATCAATTGTTGCTCGGCTAACATTTTGATCTCTGAACAAGTTCACAATAATTACGCTTTTGGGCAACCGTCCAACTAAGATATTATTGCGAATTGCAAGTTTGTAAGACATTTTGAACTTAATTATTGGAACAATTAGACATTTACTAATGACAACTAATGCTGAAGAGTATCAGCTTTGCTCGAAACGGGAATAATTCCTGTCCGACTTGCAAATGGTACCGTTGTTAGAAAGGCTTCTCTTCCTACGTTGAATGGTTGTCGCCCTGGGCTCTCGCGAAATACCAGTACCATAAATCTATACTAAATTTGGTTGGCATTTCCTCTAGTACCAGAGATAGATCAAAGGATGAACGTGTTTTGTGTGCAGAGGTCGCTAATCGCTAATACTACACAGATACGTCAACCATGGGTAGTCACTCACCTACAACCTCAAGCAACAGCCTCTGTTCCTAAGGGAGGCTAGTGTGAAGTTGCAGAAACTATTACGAGAACTTTCTAAAAGTTACGCTTTTGTTTACCCAACTTAATTTTTAAATAATTTCTTTAAATTGAGCCGATTTTTCTTTATATAATAATCATATCATTTGTTAGATATAAATTTAATTTAAATGTATAAAATGTATAAATTAAAATTAAGGTATTTAATAAAAAATGAAGTAAACAATTTAATGTAAACAATTTATTCAACCAAAAAGATATATACGTATATATACTAATATAAAGATGGCTCCTTCTTAATGTATACAAAAATAAAAATTATACCAAACAATACGTATAAAATTTAATTAAATACATATTTTGGTAAAATAAAAAATAAAATCAGATCCCTTAATAATTTCAAGTAATTTCAACAATATGACTCAACTATATTTAATAAAATAATAATTTTAGAGTCTTATATCAAAGCTGTTATATTAATAACTTCTTTTTTACGAGATTTTAATTTTGTCATGTATAAAATGCTAATTTCTCACTCTTAGTATTAATTCTATAAAATATTGATAAATAATGTTAATACCGAACCAGAAAAGAGGATTACCAACCAGCAAAAAATTTGTATAAATGTACAAATATAGGGAAAGAACTCAAATTTATGAGTAAGAAATAATCTTATCAATTCTATTGAAAGATGCTTATTCGGGTCCAGAAAACAAAAAGTCTTCTATTTAATTTTAGCTATCCACAAGGTTCCTAAAGCTAATGTTAGGTTCGAACAAGATGACAGAAAAATTGTGATAAAAACAATTCAGATTTGTTTTAACTTTATTTTTTTAATTTAATCGAGAAACATGAAATCGTAACCAATAGTCAAATTAAAACAAATCCGTTAAGAAGTTGTATAAAAGATCCTTTGATTGGTTAGAGCAAGTAAACATTCGACAATTGACACATGTCAAGTGCCTATCGATGTTCTACAGAAAAAAAGTAACAAAAATTAGTAACGAAAATTTCTCTGATCTCTCATTGTTTCCACTTTTATTTAATTTTTAGTTCATATTTCTGCGCCAAAGATATAATTAAAAATTTTGCTTCCATCAGAATTCACAGAGTTCTTCCTTTTTTTTTTTTTTAATTTAGTAGAGAAACATGAAATCTTAACCAAAATTAAATCCCTTAAGTGGTTGTATAAAAAATGCCTTTGAGTGACTATACCTTGAGGCCCAATTGTCTGTCAGTGACGTCATTGTGACGTAAATGCAATTGGAACTAATGCGAGGTTCGAATGAATGCTAGTTGCCATGTTTAACTTAAATAGACTTACTATCTTTGTCTTATTAACGCACTTAACGTCTTAACCACTTGCATTTACGTTACAATGACGTCACTGCCGGACAATCGGGCCTCGAGGTGTCAAATCTTATGTCAACTTATTTCGTCAAATAAAATTGACAAGTTTAAACAGGGAGATACAGATCATAATAAGTACTGTTTAATGAGATTCTAAAAAAATTATAATTCTAAAAATAAATTAGCTGTAATGTTTTGGATTCGTTTTTTGAACAGAAAATATTTTCTAATTCAGATTGTACTTTATTAAAAAAGTTCCTGTCTGGTTCGGTATATTAGCTTAAATTTAAAATTAATATCACAAATTTTTCTCATTTTATTTATGTGTTTTTAAATGATTATCCCTAGACTGTTTTGTGGTAAATGTCTTTTTACAAATAACACATTCAAAAGGCTTAACTGGTGAATGAATTCTCATATGAACTTTAAGGTTGTAAGCTTTTTTAAAACCTTTTCCGCACATTTGACATTGGTAATGTGCTTCGTTGGAATGAATCATTTGATGATTGCGTACGGTCCCTGGTAATCGAAATCTTTTATCGCAAAATTTACATTTAAATCGTTTGTAATTTGTATGCATATCAATATGGGTTCGCATGAAATTAATATGCATTTTCTTACCACAAATATAACATAAGAAAATTTCGTGTGCTCTTCTTTTATGTGCCAAATATTCTTTTTTAGTATCAAATAATAAAGGACATTGACTACATTTTTTCTTAGAATTTTCTACTGAAGCTTTTCGATGTTTTACTTTATATTTTTTATGTTTCATTTTAAAATGTAAATTATATTTTTTCTCATTCGGAAACATTAAATTACAACATTTACAAAAATAGTTTTCAGGTGTATTATGTACTAATTGTGTATGAGTATGTATATCTTCCCAAGAAAAATAAAATTTATTACAAATATTGCACTCTAATCTCATACCAGTCGCTATTTCTTGTACAGAATCTTTATGAAAGCATTTATGGCACACAACCGGATCTTCTTCTATCACATTTTTGCATAAAGAACAGGAATTAGATACATCCAAATGCAAATTGAATTCATCGCTAGATATAAAACTTTCACAATGCTTACAATACATTTTAAGAAATGCTTCTAGATTTTGTGTGTGGTAATTAAAATCTTTAAGATTTGTAAATAGTTTTTTACAATACGGGCATTCCTTGGTTGAACCATTTTGCCATCTGCAAAATATTTAACTTAGAAATTAT
Source organism: Altica lythri (assembly GCA_964028335.1). NCBI lineage: Eukaryota > Metazoa > Arthropoda > Insecta > Coleoptera > Chrysomelidae > Altica > Altica lythri. Next base: position 16,813,518 of record OZ034801.1, on the reverse strand, counting down.
CTCTTTACTGGTTAATTACAGTTTACTTCCCTTTTAAATTATTACAATTATTTTTTTAAGTAGGTGATTGCAATCTTGACATAAATAATAGGTATATGTCAAAAGTTAATAATAAATGTCAAATATCAACACCGTCAGAAACAATATGCCAAATATTTAAATCTCTTAGAATACGTCAAATGTCAGTAACATCAAAAATAGTACGTTAAATGTTAGTACCCACAGACATAATGTCAAAAATAATAAACTTCAGAATATGTCAAATGTCAACAGCTTTACATGTAATATATGAAATGTCAACACGTTCACAAGCAATGTATCAAATGTCAAAAGCTTTTTTTAGTATTTATTTACAAGTTTTCAGTAGTCTTTTCTATTAACTAAATTACTTACGTCGTCATTGTAATTATTCGTATTCCAAATAATATATTTATTTATTCTAGCTGTATTTCATTAAAATAACAAGTTCATCTCCCGTACGTACGCACAAAACTTTTTCTCAGTTCACTCCTCTCGCAAAAGAATTCAAATGAAAATGGTATCAAATCTTAAAAACGAGAAAGGGACATTTATGTTTTCACCCTTAGGAATCGGAATCTGAAATCGATTGATTAATACAAAAAAATAAGTAGAAATCGGTAGATTTAAAAAAATTGCGGTAAATTTAAAAAGTGTATATTTAATAAAAAAGGTAAGTTAAAATTAAGATACAAAAAAAATTAAATTATGAAAGAAAACTGTATATCAAAAGAATACTTCCTAAATCACTAGAGTTGGCATCGCTACTCGCAAGATCACTCAAAAAGGTCAGTAAACCGAAGGAAATATAGATCAAAGAACATCAAAGACGGCGTGTGATCCTACCACAGTATAAAGACAAGAATAGTAGTATCACTCTGTACACCGCCTTTGATGTTCTTTGATCTATATTTTCTTCGGTTTACCGACGTTTTTGTGAGAACTGGTGAGCAGCGATGCCAACTCTACCGATTTTTCGGTAGATTTATGAAGTAATCTACCGATATACCGTTACAATTTTCTTTCATAATTATTTTACTTTTTTGGTAACTTAATTTAAACTTACCATTCTTTATTAATTAAGCAGTTTTTTAATCATACGCATTTTTTTAAAACCTACCGATTGGCACATATTTTTTATTGTATCAATCAATCGATTTTAGAAATTTTAGGTTGGCAACGAAGCTGGTGAGCTACAAATATACATACCGAAATTGAGACCAAAATATTCTTGCGTCGTTACTTCAATATTTACAAAAAAACAACTTCAGATTCGGATTCCTGAGGGTCGAAAACAAAAATTTCCCTTTTTGAAGATTTGATCCTTTTTTTCATTGGACTATTTGCTTTAATAATATAATGAGATGGACTATCAATTTTATTTTCTTATCATACTGTTGTTTGTTTAATTGCGTTGTCAATATAAGATTTGAGCTGATTATTTCCTTCGATTCAAATTAACCAATAGAATGTCATAATTTTTTGAAATCGGACCAATCAGAATCAAATATCAGCGACTATTGCACTAGAACAATATCAGCGACTATTGCACTAGAGAAATAGTCACGTCAAATATAAATGTCAAAAATTTGTCTTCTCAGGAAATAATCTTCCTAAATATAACGCGACCGTGATTAATAGTCTGCTATTTTTGTTGTTGCTAAATTTCTCGAATATTTTACAATTTGTTTCGACATAATTTGACATTAATAATCAAAGATTAAAGCCCTCGAGCTAAAGCTCTCGGGCTTTAATCAGATTATTAATGTCAAATTATGTCTCAACAAATTGATACTAAAATATTCTCAAAATCTAGATACCACAAAAATAGCCGACTATAATCAAGGTCTTGTTATATTACCCTTGATTATAAAATGTTATCTTGCTATGTTCCCATGAAACTTTTATTATTCGTCTCATTAGTTCAGTGTTCCTTGCAAACACATTTTATCTTTTGGTTTTAAAAGAAAATAGTTTTACTACGTGTAAATACTAACACTGGTTCTTCATGATCATGACCAATAATTCCATTTTTTGTCTTATAGCTTATTGTTAAACCTTTTTTAGCAATTACGAGCAAGTTACGTTTTTATTTATTTTTAGTTCACTTTAAGAATTGTATAAATAAAATTGATCCTTTATTTTGAATGTGTAAATAACAGTAGCAAACTTAATTCCATTAACAAGATTTTAAGATTTGTTAAGCTTAAAACTTGCTTTTCTTAAAAAATTCTGTAGCAATTTTTTGAAAATGTATAAAAATCATAAAAAAACATTGGGAATTAAAATTTATCTTAAGATTTCGATATTATCTGTCTTCACTTCTTAGACCAAATCGGAGTAATTCTAACAAATCGTTTTATACAGATATTGATTCTGAACATTTTGATTCCCATCTTTCACATCGCCATAAATCAATAGCTAAATAGATCGTAAAAGTATTTATTTTTAGTTTTTTCAATTTCTGAATAACTATATGTAAATAGTTTGTCTATCATGTTATCAGAAAAAAATCAAATTCAAACAGGTCTAGTTTTCCTCATTGGAATTGGAATCTGAATGGCTAGATTATGGTTCCAAGTTCTAGATTGCATCTTCGGTGGTAAAATTGGAAAAGAAACGCATTTGAATAAGACAATTTATGGCCTGGTCGATTGATAATTACATATATACATGTTCTTATATATGAGCACGTAAAAGTATAGTTTTATAGAATTACAGTTATTGTGTTTTAATTATTATTTTATGCCAATTATTAGAGGTGTAATTAAAAAATGAAAAATGTATAAAGGTGATTTCATAAACGGGGAGCGATAAATTTAAAACAGTTGTAATAATTATTTGAAAAATCTTGGAAAATCAGAGAATTTAAAGAAAATGCGTGTAGAATTTTGAGAATTCACGAGACCGGAAAATTCTGAACACACAAATCATAAAAAAATCATGACGAAAACAGCGAAAAAATTGAATATTTCAAAAAAAATTAAAAATTGTTATGTAATGTTATTAAAAACTCAAAAGTGGAAAAGTAAAATAGATTACTATTTTTATAGGTACACTCGAGGCCTAGTTTGTCATTTTTTGTGGATGAATGTTTTTGATAAGCCGTAAATAAACAATTTGATAAATATATGAAAATCTTTAAAAGTGTAAACTTATCTGGAGATAAGATCAGATTTGACGATAATTATGAAAATTCTTGAATTATTACGAAATTGAAAATACTTGTAAAAAATGACAAGAATTAAATGAATGTCAAAATATTGTTTTCTATTGTTGAAAAGTTTTAACAGTTACTGTAAGTCAAACGTAGAATTAAGTCAATTTTTGAAGCACAAGAAAAAACTACTGATCTATTCTAAAGATCGATTAACGATTTGAAAACTACAATTCTGACAAGTCCAATAACTGTTGCGCCTATCGACAATACACAACAGGAAAGGTGAGAAAAGAAAAAATGTATCATTTTTATATATTTATTGTATTTATATACAAATAAAATATATTCATATATACCATATTAATACTTAATATTTTTAATACAAAAATATTCTTTTGACGCACAGATCAAATCTGAAATTAGCATTAAAATTTTAAACAAAAATTATAAAAAGTCTAAATGCCAAGCAGGATATATGGTATATATTTATACAAAAAAAATATATAATAAAAATAACTGAGAATCTTTCGTCCTTATAGTATTTAAAGCTTTTACATTTTTTCAATTAGAAAAAATCTCGTTTCAACGTGTCATGTATTTGTAAATTTAGTAATATTAAAAACTCTGCTATAGCTCTCCGCCATTTAACTAAAGGCAGTGTCAAAACTTGTCCATTTCACATATACATTACTTTCTTCAATTTCATTTGTAAATTCATAGAAACCATGAAATTAATACGAACATTACAAACGTAATATTTATACGTTTTTATTATTCTAAAGACAAATACGAACTGATTGTTAATTTTAAAAGTAGAACGTCTTCAAAAAATGTATGATTTGTCTTAATGTTGGATATTGTAGTACAAAACATGATTCGATTTTTTTCATAATTTTTGACAACGAATTTTTACTAATATTGAAGGGTAAATTTGAACTTTCCATGAGCTGTGTTTAAAAAAACTATGAATATATATAGTTTAACCAACGCGAATGAAGGGAATTTGATTAATCTAGTGCTCTTCAGAGTAGCATAAGCAGTAATTGCAATAAACATTTGGGTTTCTTTGCGTCCTATGAGTCAATAACAGATTCTGAAAATATACTTCTGTATGTAAAAATCTAACTATAAATCCAAAAATTGTCCCAGTCTGGAGACGAAGCAGGTTTACAATTGTCTTGAATGATAGCCGCGGTGGTGCTATAAACTATCCCAATTATCAACATTTATCCGCTGTGAAGAACCTTTAAATAGGAATGATCGTCATCTGTAATTATACCTCTCTTACAAGTTTTCCTTATCTTCAGAGATGCATACTCTGGTAACAAGAGTTGCGAACGTCCTTAACATAACTTTCGTATCTATCCACTACTCTTAAACTTTTAAATGTTCATAAAATAGATCAGAATTTACTTGTTTTTGTTGGAAATGTCTTAAAAATATTTTTTACTTAATTCAATAAATCAGAGACAAAGTTAAATTATAGCAGTCAAAAAGTTTGTAGAAAATATAGTTTTAAATTAAATTGTATTCATAATAAAATGAAAGAATTAGAATGAAATTCGTCAAAAAATAGGATCAAAACCCTGTGACCAGGAATTATATCAAAATTCTAAAAAAAAGAAAATTACATTTAGATTTGTTTGAAACCTGACAAAATCTAAATTCCAACCACATTTAAATCTGTTTGATTACATATGTAGAAAATAATATGCACATATTATAATTAACCTCGTAAAACAACAGAATATTTAAATAAATGAGACAAGCTGTAACACTGAGTAATTTGATGAACAAACTGTGTATGTATAGTAACCCTATAATTACATTTGATCTTATAAGCAGTGAATTCGTCATTTTCATCCACTTTTGTGGTAATTATACTTATTTCGGGTAATTTAATAGGGTTGAATATGAAACATTTATGTTCAAGATTTGTTATAATTGTAGTGTCAATATACAAAATTTAACGATGAGTTTTTAGATGATTATCCCTCCATTGTTTAGTGGTAAAAGTTTTTAAACAAACCGGACATTCAAACGGTTTAACATCATCGTGAGATCTCATATGTACTCTCATAGAAAATGAAGTTTTAAAACCCTTACCACACTTTGTGCAAACATACTTAAAATTATCACTGTGTACTAACATGTGTCTTTGTAAATGCTTTTTACACGAAAAACTTTTATCACATTCTGAACATTTAAAACTATCTGGATTTCCGTGTACTCCTTTCAAATGTTGGCTTAAACTAACTATACTTTTACCACATAAAGTACAGACTTTATACTTTTCTTCATTATGTGCTTGATACCTATGTTTTCTATAACAATTTCTAGATTCAAATTTTATATTACAATCTTTACACCTATAATTTCGTTTCTTTTTGTTAAGTATGTTTATTTTATCTTTATTTTTATCCCTCGGTTTTCTAGTTTTATATTTCCGTCTTAATTTGGTTTTTCCAACATCTGATTCGCTATCTTCATTTTTAAAAAGTGGACGGTAACATTTGTGTTCCATTACGTTAACATTTTCTAAAGATTTTTTACAAAACGCGCAAGATATATTAGAACGCGAACACGTGTGGTCTATTGAGTAAAAATCTGTACATTTAGAGCAGTAAAAAACTTTCTGAAGAAATACATTTTCCCAAACATTCGAGACGCAATTCGATGAGTTCCACAATCTGAAAAGAAAAACCATGAAGGATGCTGAATTTGATTTAAGTTAATTGCTTACAAAGCCAAAATGAACAAATCTAGTAGTTTTTCTTCTCGATATTACATTGTTTGCTGTATGGAATTCTGTAATTATAATCAAATTGATACATATAAATTTGAAAAATATTTTAAATTATTTACATAAAAAATAAGTGTATCTGAAGCAACTTATTACATTTTAATTTTGTCTTAACAACCATAGCACACTGAAGAAATTGACAAAAAAAATGCTCAAAAAATACTAAATGATTAAAAATCTACAAAATAACATATTTCAAACCTGAAAAATTACCAGGTTGTACTCCACAGTGAAGAATAGATCATGATAACTATGACCTGATAAGTGTAATAACATGTTTAGTTTTTTCAAAGCATTTCTTTATACAAAGCACGAATTAAGAGCATTTTTGTTATCAATTTGGCCTAGGCAGCGACATCTTTACATATCTGAAAACGGAATTTGTATATACATTTGTTTAATAATGTGAACTATTAAGTTTTATATATTCAGCTGTATTTTTATATACACAGAGTCCTATAAAAAAAGTTCTGTATTGGTCCAATTTTTTAAATTTCCAATTGCATCATGAATATACATGTTTTTTTATTGAAAATTTGTTGTCGACTGATAACATCAAATATGCACGTATTATTCCCAAGATTTGTGTAGAATTAAAGAAAATTCGGTAAAAGAGTCTGTGCTTGTATGCAATCACGATTTTACAAACTATTATTTAAATTTAAAGAATATGTGATATAAGTACTAGACACGTAAAGATAATTTTTTTCTGATTTCAACCAAATATAAGACCAGGCATCCAAAACTTCTATATTCCCATGAGAAAAGAACAAGACTCATAAACAAAATATCTCTAGCGCCTGTGAACTTCAAAATTTTGCGTAAGTATTATAAGTACATGGTTGAAATCAGAAAAAAATTATCTTTTTAGGGTCGAAAAAAGGGTCTCAATTATGGACCGCCCGCTGAGATTAGGTAAGGGGTGACTTCAAAAACTATTTAACCTAAAATTCATCAAAACGATGCTATAAACCAAAACTTACATGAAAAAATATATAAATTATAGAATTTTAGTATTTAAATATTTCACATTGCAAGGGTATTATGAAATGTCTTCCAACTTTTATGTGTTCACTAAAGTTAATAAACGTGAAGTTTAGTATTTAGCTTTTTTAGGCAATATTGATGTTTCTGATCGAAAAGGGTTCTCTGATGATTCGTTTTAAAGATATGGAATGTTTTTTCACTTAATCAAAATTTAAACGACCTTCCTTATCTTCCATTCTGTTAAAATTTTAAATTTAACTTGCAATATAGAGTATAATCGCAATTTAAAACTTTTTTTACAGAAAATACTAACCTTTAATTAATGCAAAATATAACAATTAAAATTTGAAAACTATTTACAGTAACCTTTTGTTTCTTAAAAATATGATACTAGTTTTCGGATAAATTTTGATATTAGTGTTAAAAATGCGATAGATTTTCGATATACATTTATTTAAATTTGGCAAAAATATTTCTTCTGTGGGAAAAAATACTTTTGACATCCCTGTCCCATTTAATATGACAGTTTACGAGTTTAACTTAAGATTGTCAGAAATTTAAGCATTAATTTAATATTATCGATATACCCTAGGAAAAAACGAAGAAGCACAATTTAATGAAATTTTTGTGAAGTACTTTGTATTTTTCAGAGAAAAAAATAAGGATATTTGATTTAGATTTTCTTAGACTTGACCAATATTGTTTTAATCAGAAACACTGTAAAGTTGTACAATCTTATTCGTTCGAAATTTGTGCGGACTGACCTTTATCTTAATGACGATTGAATACAAGCGGTTATCGCTTCCATTGATTATATTACCTGGTTTTCATATGTACAGGTTTGGGTGCACAAATTCTAGTATTCCTAGATTATTGTTCAGTAAAATAATTGAAAAGAACAGTCGATACGTGCTGGTATTATATAGATCCTACTACGGCTCTAAACTTTAAAATGTCTGCTAAGGTTAAGTCCGCACGAACTTGGAACGAATAATACATACGTTTAACGAAATTGTAACCTATAAATTAAGCTCACTATAGCTCAGTTTTATAATTATGAGTTACTTTTTAACTGGATAAATTGACATGTTTTTTATATTTAAAAAAATAATCGCAAATTGTACTAATAAATGTCTATACAGTGAGGTCCAAAAGTAACGGATACATTAATTTTCTCCGTTAATAAGCGTGTAAAAGAAAAATCCTGAAACACGTCAATTTTTAAATTTAAAATGACACTTTATCACGCTAAAAAACCACCCCCCACTTCAAACCCCTTCCCAAGAGGTAAGAGCACCCCATTTTTTTAAATGGCATGGGGGTCATGTGATACCTCGTTTGAAAGAGCATTTAATTGCCTATTCAGCCATGTAAAAATTTTTAGATTTCATTTTTTTATTTTCAAGAAAATTCTATTTACAATTTTGGAATGTGTTACTTAAAATGTATTGAAACGTGTCGTATTGATATACCAAGCATGCCTACTAGATTATTTTATTATTAGGAAATTTAACTGTAACTACCTATTACAGTATTAAATATTGAATTTTCTTGAAAATAAACAAATTAAATTCAATTTAAAATTTTGGAATGTGTTACTTAAAATGTACTTAAAGCGTGTCGTATTGATATACCAAGCATGTCTACTAGATTATTTTATTATTAGGAAATTAAACTGTAACTACCTATTGCAGTATTAAATATTGAATTTTCTTGAAAACAAAAAATTTAAATCTAAAAATTTTTACATTGCTGAATTACAATTAAATGCTCTTTCAAACGAGGTATCACATGACCCCTCATGCCATTTAAAAAAATGGGGTGCTCTCACCCCTTGGGAAGGGGTTTGAAGTGGGGGGTGGATTTTTAACGTCATAAAGTGTCATTTTAAATTTAAAAATTGACGTGTTTCAGGATTTTTCTTTTACACGCTTATTTCTTTTACACGCTTATTAACGGAAAAAATAAATGTATCCATTACTTTTGGACCTCACTGTATATTTAATTACATGAATTTCCCAAATTGAAAAATTTGTTTTTTAACAACCATTATTCTGTGAGCAAAGCTTATCTTAAAAGTATAAAATTTATGTTATAGATATTTATTTTTACTTAGTTACTTTCCCCCTTAGTTTCTATTGAAATTTTTCACTTACCTTTCGAAGTCTTTCTGCATGCCAGGCAATATCTTTATAACAAAATTAAAAAAGGACATACATTTAAAAGGAGACATGATAAGAGTGTTGTGAAAAAAAATGTTGATTTTCTAACGTTTAACAAGATAAATATCTTATATTAATAATTACTGCAAACTTGTGAAAAAGTGAAATTTAAATGAATTATTACTTGTTGCATTAAAGCGTTCTAATGATTGAATCTAAAATATATTTACCAGTATTCAATAAAAAAGGAGCAATCGTATAATTCTTAAGATAAATTTCTTTAAAATTTAGCATGAACAATAAATTTTGGGACTTAGACATATATATATTTCTTATTTTTTTTGCATTGTTGGATTGTATGAGTAAAAGTGCATATACTGTTCATCTGCATAATATTACTGACATATTAATTCTTTAATTGATTTCAAAATGTATTAATTTAATATGTACTTATTTTAATATTAAACTCAATGAAGGTTTTGAATTGAACACTACAAAAAAAAACGAAAAAAAAATTGATGAAATTTAAACAAAATAACTCTTGGTAAAAACACAATATTTGAAATTGATATGTATCATCTAATATTATATATTATTTACGAAAAAAGACTGGAGTTGAAAAGAAAAACATTTTTCAACAATATATTTTATTGACAATCCAAAGCTATGATTAACCATATTCTTGATAATTTCGTTGGCCATGAAATTCTGTCGGAACAGGATCATCGTAAAAACTGGATAAAAACCCTTCTTGTCCATTGGTCCAGATATTCTTGAATGTAATCCTAATACCTTTTTTACCCAACCCCCCAATTCTTTATTAAAAAACAATCTTTTAACAATACAAAACAAATAATACATACATATATAAATAGACTTATTTGGCCATATATACAAATTACACACATAAAACATTCTTCTCACACTCCTCATACCATATACATCCCACAGCAAAACTCAGATATATCTCACAATCTGGCAACGTCGCATTTAGATTGAACGTAACCTACCCACCATATTGTACTATGCCATGTAGACAGATCTACGTTAACTACCAGAACTCAACCAGACCTACGTACTACAAAAACAAAAAATAACCAACTCTATAGAAAACTCAGTTTGACAACGTTGTAAAATAAAACCAAACGAGTAGAACAATCAACGATGATAAAACCACCTGCGCAATTTCAATGTTACCATGGCAACGTTCTCTGAAAGGTTAACCGGTATTTGTATACAAATTCCATGTAAGAATCGATTAACTGGCGGGGAATGAAAACGTTGTTGCCAAATTTTGTAGTTTAATTAAATTAGTTTTTAGAATCAATAATATGTGCACTGGTTTATTAGTTTTTAAAATAGATTATTTTAAGTTTAAGCATATAACCTATAATAATTTAAAAGATATTTAAAATTGTATTTAATGATATTGATATAACTTAATCACAGATTTTCATTAATTTTCACTTTTAATAGCTATAACCATTTTTAAAACAAAAATGATCAATATTTTAAATGAACACTAACTTCAAAAAAAAAAAGAATGTTTTGATACTTCAAAACAAAAGAATGTTTTGAAATAAATTTTAATTAGAAACTTCACTATCTATAGAAAAAAACTATTGACCCATTTCATTTGAAATTAAATTAAACTTCAAACATTTAGTTATATAATATTCCACAATCAAAAAAATGTTGTGGATTGATAAAAATTAATTTCATGTTATGTTCTAAAACCAATTAGTTTTGGAACCAAACAAATATTCAACGTAAATTTACATTGAAAGCAATAAAATTTTGATCGCCAAATTCGACAATCAATAAAATATAAAGTAAAACACAAGAATTAGTAGCATGTTTCAAATAAATTTGAAAAATTAATATTTAAATAAGTAATTGTTTAAAATCCATAAATACAAATTTAGTTGAAACAAACCAAAAAATAAAGATTACAACAAAAAAATACAACATATGAAGTACCGACAACAAATAAGTTTTTAGGATTATTTTGATTTTGAATGATTTCTGTTTAAAATGTTTATGATATTTGAAATATATAATGGATTATCCAGTGTATTAAACCGAAACTAAATACAATTCTGAAAAATTAATTATTCAAAATAATTAAAAATTATAATTGGACATAAAAGTAGTTGCCCAACTATAATATAATTATTGCAATATTTACTTTTCCAGCTATTGTATTCCATTCTAATTTAATGTTAATGGTAAAATGATTTAAATATTTTTAATTCGATTTAGATGTTACTAATATATAAATACGAAACAGAAATTGTTAAAAATAAAACATTTTCTTAAGTATTTATAAAATAACAACTAATATCAAATTGGAAGAATGTATTGTTTAATAAATATTTCTTAAACAATGATTTTTCATTAAAATGTTAATGAAAAATCAATTGTAAATAAAGATATAAATATTATAGTAAACAAGAATTAAAACAGTTTTCTAAATGTTCTTTCTAAAAAAAAAAAAAAATGACAAAACTATCATTTTTTATAACAAATAAAGAACTGAAAGGAAAAACTGCATTTCCTGTAAAACTATAACAAATATTCTAATCAGAAAAATTTAATAAATAATACATGTCTATATAAATATATAATACTTATTTGGTACAGAAGGAAAAATTGATTTAATACATAAGTCAATCCATTTAAATTTGTTGTCGGTATAAAAATAGCTGCCTGAATGTACTTTTATTACAATTATCAATTTTTTTAATAATGAAAACTACATAATATTAAATGATATATTAACAACAGTATTTACAAATATAATACTGAGTATACTTTTTTCAAACTAAATTTATAAAAATTGAACGCAATATATAAAACAAAGAAAACTAAACTAAAAATGTTAAATCAATATCAATAAATGTATAACCAGTATTTTTGTATAAATATATACATTCAGGCATATGGTATAAAAATTTGGTACAAAATAAAACAAGTACTCACGGTGCATCTACTCCATCTTTGCCCATCCCCGACGGTCCTGGTTGATCATCTGCACTTGTTGATGGAACGTCAACAAATGCAGGTTCATGATCATCATTATCACTATCGTCGCTATCATCTTCCATCTGTAACAAACAAAATTAACACTTAAAAAACAATCACAATATATTTAAAAACAAAAAATACCTAAATTTATGGTAGGTTAGTCATAGATTTTGTTGGGACAAAAAATTTAACAGAAAGCGACTAGCAAAATATGAAAGAAACCAAATTGATCCAAAAGTTAGCTTACTGGCTTTATAAGGTTGAAAAAACCTCGGAAAATGTTACTTTATTCTTTGGAGATTCAAGTTACGAACTATTTTTAAAATTTTTATGAACTTATTAATTTATAAAAACAGGATGAAATAAAATATAATACGATACATGGTCGTTAGGTGTTATTACAGTACTAGTTTTTATTTCCAGACTCGGCTTCTACGTCGCTTCGTCCGTAAACTAACTCGTACTGTAATAAGTCACCTACCGACCTTGTAACATATAAAACTATTGGCGGCCTAGGCCGGAAAATGTCATTTTCCGGACGATATTGAGGTAATTAATAGTATTGTTTCTGGACGGAGGACAAAATAATTATTTTTTGTAACATTCTCTAGCTTCATTTTCTTATGAGAAAATTAGAAAAAGAAAAAAACACTAAATTTTGCTATTTTAAAAATTCATAATTTCGTTATATTAAAGTTGAAAAATTAATCTTGTAGGAAATGATAATTTATAATGCCCTCTTTTAAATACGCTAAGATGGTTTCTCTCTGATATTGTTCTTTTGAAATTTTCGTTTGAAATTTGTTCATGTTTTTTGTCGGATCAACGTGATTAGACCATAATTTTCTTCACGTTAATTTAAGGTAGTACGGTTATGAATGCAATCTTTCAAGAATTTCGCAAAACTCAGAATATAAGCTCGTAAATGTATAATACACATACTGTTAAAATTTGAAGACGATTTACCTCATCAGATATGAGATATTTGCAATTAAAAATGACATTAATTGTACATGTAACATGGGGGATGCGTGGGAAACATCAATTTATTTTAATTTATGAATGAATGACTTTCACCATCTCGATGAAAAACTGATATTTGGTAAAATACTATATTTAGATGATATAAAAAAATAAATAAAAATTATTTACCTCGTAGTTTCGATAAAAAATTGAAATAAACAACTCGTTTTAGCAATAATTTTCTAAGGAGGGATATAAAAACTAATTACATGAAAACGATGTGGCAACGTTGTCACAAATAGGGTATTTCAAGACTTTGACGTTTGTATCACCAATATGGCCGCTGAGAGGCAATTAAATGTTGTGTTTACTTTGGTTTTGTATTTAAATCCATGTTACTTCGTGTTTACATTGTCTTTTCCTAACTTTTTGTTGCCGATTGTGTAGTTATAATAGTGTTTGAGTGACTTTATTTATTGTTAAGTTCTAAAGAAATAAACATGAGTGAATATTTTTAGAAGTTGTCATTAGATGATTCTGATGTTACCTCTAGATATAAGCAAAAGATGAGTAAAATAAATAATTTAAATGTAAAATTAAAGGTGTGTACTCTTACATGAATTAAATATGTAATTTGTATTATTTGTCATTATATTTTATTAATAAAACACATTTTAATAAAGTTTATTTTTATTTCTATATTTAGTAAAAATCTATTTGTCTTACGAAAGTAAGCAGTGGAGCAGAAAGAAATAGCGCCAAATTTAAACGAATTTAATATTTTTAAGGATATCACAACTTTTTTTTAATAAATCATAACAATTATTAATAATTATTAAAATGAGAGAATAAATCTTATAGAGCAATCTTGTAATTTATTATTATTTATAACAATAGATACAAAATATATTCAACAATATTATAGGTATTAATAAACATTTAAAAACGAAACTTTCACGATAGTAAATTTTTAATTATTGCAATACTTTATGACGAATACGATCACCCGTAAGTATTTATTTATTTATTGCAATAAAAATAGCAAGTTTACGTATAAAGTATAAACTATAAGTAAGTTTCAGCGGTTAGGAGAAATAAGAATAAAAATAACGCGACGTTGCCACATTTCCAAACAGAATTATATTTTACAGTATATGTGTATACGTTTAAGGGATAGAAGTACACTCACGTTAACAAATTTAACGTACAGTCATAGTACAAACAAACGTGTTTAACGATTGTGCGATTCCGAAACTTTTTGATTGGACTGTCGCGGAGGAACTACCTTAAATGTAATCTTTCATTTAATTACTTGTATTATCTTCGATTTTTTATATTACTTGGAGAAAAGGCGGAAAACTGGTTTTAAGTCTCACCGAACGTGCGATATCTGTTTTTCAGTAAGAAGGTGGGGGAATCCACCTGATGAGAAGTAAGCAAACTTAGCAAACCATTAGAAAGCTCCTCACTACCTGGCTTACCCCACAACCGTAATGAAAAGTAGAAATCTGGCGTTCGGACTGACTTTTGGAATGATTTTTCGGTGTTTTCCTCAAGTTATATGAAAATCGAAGGTAAACAAGTAAAAGAACAATAGATTGTATTTAAAAAGTCCTAAAGAAAACAACGGCACACAAAAATAAATGGTGATAAAAGAAATTACTTAAAATTGAAGGCTGGACGGCCTAAACTGACTGAAATGCCTATTCAGCGGGTCGAAAAACATGCCCTAGATAGGTGGCACCCGGTGTACAGAATCTTTTTTTATTTTTTGTGTGCCAGTGAAATGTTTGTCCGATGACCTCAGTTGATACGTACAGCCGACAAAAAAAAATATAATTTTCCAACTTGGGTTGGGAACGAAGGTATAAATTTTTATAAAAAAAAAGTAAAATTTGTAGTTTTTTGTTAATGTTCTCAAGAAGAGTTTTAAAAAACGTCAATTTGTTGTTAACATTTCCGGTGATATTAAGGCGATCAATTCAATACTTTTCTCTCTAAAATAAAAAAGTAGCATTTTTCAAGGTATTTCGACCCAATGAAGCCGCAAATGTCAACTTTTGATAAATGTTGGATTTTTCATAACTTACTAACCACCTTTTAAAAGATTGTACTATATAGTCCATTTCACCGTTTTTGGCCGATGACAGAAATCATACTCGAAGTAAATTTAGAATTACATCTCTCTCAGATACAGGCAAGTTAGAAATTTAAATGAGGACGTTTGTTTTTTAATACAACACTTACGTAACTGCATCTTGTTTCACCGGTAGATAAAAAGTATTCAATACGGAAGTCTTGACTTAATTCACATTCCTAGTAACCTTCATGTACGGCTCGTTGTTGAAGGGTTGAATTTAATAATTATTAATGTCATATTTTTGTAGATGTCAAACCACACTGATAGTTTCAGAAACTTACGACCTTATTTAGACAAAAAAATTTGTCCGCCATTGGTAACTTGGATGACAGTTTAATCTTATTTCAGTGGTTTCTAATATCAAATCGGCCAAAAACGGTGAAATGGACTATACCTGGATTTGCATTCACTTGGCATTGACGTCATTTGACGTATATGCAAGTAGACCAATACGCGGTAGGAATGAAGCGTAGTTGCCAGGTTTAACTTAGAAAGACTTACCGCGTATTGGTTCTACTTGCATATACGTCAAATGACATCAATGCCAATTGAATGCAAATACAGGTATAGTGGCAATATTTAAATATTCTAAAGACGAGTATTACCCAGATTTTGACAGAATGTATCGGTTGCATAGAAATTGAATTATATTTTTTTACAAATCTTAACTCATAAAAGTGCAATTAAACTAAATTTTAATAAATAAATGTACAGAGAATCGGGCTACAGAATAATCTATTTACATACAAAAATTCTGCGAAAAACCCTGTAACTTAATATTAGCCCAATAGAAAATAATTTCAACTATTTAACAACTGAAACTATCAAGCAAATGGGCTCCATTTGGTTAATAGACTTTAATATTAAATAATATTAAACGGCTTCATAGTACGCTAAACTGACCGAAAAAACGGTCTAAATCGGAAGTATCATGGTCTTTCCGATTATGGTACTCAAATGCAGTTTGGGCATTTAATTTTTAACATTTTTCACGCTAATTAAAATTTTAATGAAAATAGTTAAATTTTACTTTCGATCAATAGTGATATGTTGATCATTAAACGATTAGAATCATTGTGATATTGGACAAAATGCAGTTGGTCGAAAATGTAACAGATACTAGTTATACTGCATTTAAAGTTGATTATATTAACCGATAATATCGTCGATCATAAGAAATAAAAATTACTTAGACATTTAGATACAAAAAATAAATATAAACTTACTTTAGTCATTGGTTCCCCGGAGTCATCATCATCGTCACTATTCTGGTCCATTGCGATTGCTGCTTTAACAGCAGCAGTTCGCCTTTGCCGCTTTGGAGGAGGTTCATCTATATTATTTTTTAACACTTTCTGTAACAAAACCAATAAATTTAGAATAAAAAAAGAACAAAAATTAAAAATCTACTGACCTCCTCCTGTTTATTGAACATATATGTTTTATCATCATCTTCGTCATCGTCGGAATGATTGATATCTGGCGGATCAATTGTTTCTTGTTTAACTAATGCATCTGCTGGTTTGATTTGTTGTGCCACAGCCGAAATCGTACCATCTGTCATTTGTGAAGTCATGCCCGCCTCTCCCAACCATGTTAGTAATTGTTTCTCTGCATTTGCACTACTATTCCAAAATTCATACAACATATCTAACTTATAGGAACATCCATCACATATTTTTTTAGGCAGTCGATCATCTTGTGATACCTGCAAATAAACAATTTATTTATATAATTTGAAAGAAATTTGTTCATTGAATGTAATAAAAGGTAAATTTACAACATTACTGAATTATTGACATCACCATTGTTAAAAAAAATTATATTCTTAAACCTTACAATATATTAATAACAATTCACTTCTTTGATAAAGTTGATGCGAGCCATTAATGAAATATTCAAATATTATTTTAACTAAAACTCTGACATTTTAATAAATGAAATAATACATTTAATATCAACAGAAATTAAGAAAAGCTAGAGATTTTGTTCGTTTAAAGTTTAATTTTAATCAAGCTAGGTATCTCTAAGTAATCTTCACTACAATGAAAAATACGTAAAAAGTTAACTTGCCATTACTTAATAGTAAATGACTTTCAATTCCTTTGTAAAAATCAAAGATTTACAAAAACTATTAGATCAAGTTAAAAATTTTTATTACATATTAATTATAAATAGTTGGAACACAATTATATTGTTTTCGCTAAATATGCAATATTTAAAGATTCTAAAGGCGAGTACTACCCAATTCGAAAATGCAACTAAATTATATTTTTTATGTAAATCTTTATTTATAAAAGTGCAATCAAACTAGGTATAATTTAGTAAAAAAAGTACAGAGAATCGGGCTACAGAATAATCTATTTACATAAAAAAATTCTGCGAAAAACACTGTAGCTTAATATTAGCCCAATAGAAAATAATTTCAACTATTTAAAAAATGAAATTATCAAGCAAATGGGCTGTTTATAAAAAAGTTTTATAATTAAAAGTTAATAAAACGGCGTCAGTGTACGCCAATGGCTAAACTTATGAAAAGACTGTACAGGCTGTACCTTCCATAAATTTTTACACAAGCTTGAGTTTCGAGCTGCAATAAAACAGGTCAAGAATGATCGTACTAAAAAAACAAAATGGCTACCAGAAAACTAGTTAAATAACATTAAAACTGAGATAATTATTATTTTAATGTGCTAATATTACTAGTAATTAAAGGTATCGTTAACCAATTAATTGCAACAAACAATAAATAAGCATAGTTAGTAAACTAAACAAAAACAAATTGTTCTTAGTAATAAATCGAGTATTGATTTTTTATTAATCCAATAGACCGGTCACAGCCCTGATATTATTGATTAGAACATTTTCTGGATAACACTCACAAAAAATAGCTATATACATATTTTACGAAAACAATGGCATTAAGCCAACGCCTAAAGACATAAATCTAAATATTTAAATCATAAACTAATTTACATTTTTTTACTTATTTATACTATCAGTTGAGCAGTATATTATTAAAATATAGTCCAGGTAAACAAATAAAACGAGGTCAAAATTCAGAGTCTGTCGAATATCAAATAAAACTAATAATAAAATATCAATATGGCGTATGACGCTTACTTACCTTTACCGGTAGACACGAACTAATCTTCAGAAAAATTTGCCTAATATCACCTTGTTCCTCAAATATGGGTATATTAACATCGTCCTTAACTAAACACAGTCTACATAATTGTAACATATTACTACTATTATCCATTTTTACTCGTTTTGTTTAAAAAAGTCATTGGAGCTCACTAACAACACTGGCACAAGCTGGAAGCTTGATGACGAAATGGGAAGAGGACGGAAGTGGAAGTTGCGTAGGAGCTTGGACTATAGAATTTGGAAGGGGATTTCCGGTGAAAGTGCGCGAAAATTTAAATACAATTTTGATAATCAGTATTATTAATTATTTTAGATAATTAACATACATAAGTTAACTATTCGTAAATAATATGCAAATTATGATTTAATAAATCCAGTTTAAATGATATTTTTAATAGTTTAAATAATAAGTGGATAATTCATGTAAGCGGCAAGGTCTACTTTGACGTGTAAAAAAAATATTTTTTTATAAATAAAAATTGCTGATTAAAGTTTTTGATGCTAATGATGTTTTTATCTAATCGGTTTTATAAAACAAAATTTATATTTTTTATTATTCAATCACTTATTAGGGAGCACTACAAATTACAGATAGTTGTATTGGTAGTTGCGGCGAATTTTTAGTAATGTATGTTTTGTTTAAAATAATATAATTAATCTTTAATAAAATTTTAATGTTTATATTTTTATGTTTAAAAATTGTAAAGCTATAACAAATTTAATAAAACTTTTGTAATGAATACCATTTAAGTTTTGTAGACTTAATATAGTAAGAGGCCAGAACGTGATCAAAAAGTCAAAAACATAACCTATGTTTTTGAGTAAACTAAACATTCACTGCAATTTCATTAAAAAAAATAGCAAAAATGAGTATATTTATTCAAAAAATTAATCCAATTACAGGCACAAATGATTGGGTAGTTCAGAACGAAGATTATGACTTTCATCAAGAAGTTGCAAGGGCTTCATTTGCAGATATGTTACACGATACGGAA
>OZ034801.1:16580891-16794013 GCA_964028335.1 Altica lythri | reverse complement strand
AGTTTCCTACTAATCAATTGTCATTTCAGTAAAACGTTTATCAAATAGATGTCAAAGATAATAATAGTATAATACTATTATGACGTTTTACAGAGTCTTTGAAAATCAAAGAACATATAGACCGTATACTAAGAACTACTTCCCTGGCTATATGCCACGACGGACATTGAATTACAGTTCAAAGTTAAACGGGGTTAGTATATCTGCAAGATAGAACTAACCATTTTAGTTTGCAATTCGAAAGAATATCACTTACTGAAATGACAATTGATTAGCAGGAAACTGTAAATCAAGTAGTTAACCCTACAAAGCCGAGAGGTTTTTTGTCAAATAGAATTTCAGTTTGCAATCAGTTATGGAGATGTCGCTATTATCGCACTTTTAACATTTTCTTTATTAAAGATAATGTATTTGTGTGATTTTAGACATATCTCCAGTCTAGATGCTCTTAGAGCTTCTGGACGGATATCTTCCTTGTACTGATGAGACGCAATACGTCGAAACCGGTCTACAAGTGATATCCTTTCGAATTGCAAACTAAAATGGTTAGTTCTATCTTGCAGATATACTAACCCCGTTTAACTTTGAACTGTAATTCAATGTCCGTCGTGGCATATAGCCAGGAAAGTAGTTGTTGGTTCTTAGTAAACGCTCTATATGTTCTTTGATTTTCAAAGACTCTGTAACACGTCATAATAGTATTATACTATTATTATCTTTGAAACCAAAGATATTTGTATTAATATTAATATTAATATTTACCTATTTCTATTATTATAATGTTTCAGTGAGCCTGCGTGTAACAACGATAAACAACGGGTTATGATAAACGCGATTATACAGACAGACAGACAGACAAAAATTTTACTGATTGCATTTTTGGAATCCGTATCGATCCCCATGCAATCACCCCCTGATAGTTATTTTGGAAATATATTTCATGTACAGAATTGACCTCTCTACAGATTTATTATAAGTATAGAAGATTAGCTTTTATTTATTATTTGTGAATGAAAAATTATGATTTTTTCTTTATTTGTATAACTAGCAGCATATAAATATTAGACTATGAGATATAATTTTCGGTTAAGCAAATTAGTAAAATAACGAATGCCCGCTAAATTTTCAGATTTCCGTACGAATTCAGTGATGAGCGATTCTGGTTAATGTTAAATTTCATGGAGATTACAGATTCCCGACGCCGAGCTATTCATTATGACTTACGAAGTGACAATTTAGACTGAAACTTGATGACAATTTACCCCAATTAACCTCTAACTACCCTTAATTTCGTCCACAGATTTTTGAAAACGATATTTATTTTTAATTTTTATGTCGAAACGCATCAAACTCTAAATGTGTAAAAAAAGGAGATAACGATAACGCTTGTTCGTGTTCGTGTGTTCTTATGTACTTAAAAAATAACATTTTATATATAAATTATACGAAAATCGATTTTTATTATCCTCAATTCTTTATTATTCACATTCATGGCCTTTTACTGTTGTTGTATCTATTCAATGGCGAAACTGTTATTTAGAGTTGAATTGGAGTGGAATTTTTATAAAACATAGAAACATAGGTAATTAACACTAAATATCAAGTAAATATTAATATGTTAATATGAATAATTAATAAAACAAGTGGAAGTTTCATTAGAAATTCCAGTATAACAAACCCAACAAAAAAACTAAAATGTTGAATATTCAATTTCATGGTGTCGATTTTTCGTGACGGTGTGTGCACACGTTTTAAAAATATACCCTTAATACAAGCAAAAACAAGTATAACTTTAGAAATGTAACACTTTTTAATGTCGTTATTTTTACGTATCTCGAAAACGTTTTTTATGAAACATAGCTTCAAAAATAATTAAAACCACTTTAATTTTATATACCTAACTACACGTATACGTAAGCATATACAGACCTTGTATGTAATTATATGCTAGCTATGCATCGTAAGCTATCGTATGCGTACCATTTTTCTCTTATTGCGTTTTATCTCACGTAACGCTTTTTTAGCTCGTTTCACAAGATCAGGTGACCTACCTGGGCTTGTGAACGCCCAGATGGAACACCGAAGTAGAGCACACCATTAACAAAATGAGAAATCGAGCGCCCTTCCTAGGTGGCCTGGGTGGTAGACTCGGAAAATGTCACCCAGAACCCTACTTAATACTTTTATTCGATATGTGCTCGATTATACTCTGCTCTTCCTCAGAGACTCGTCCATTCTCTTCCTACACATCCTCTACTCAAGCCTCCCTGTCTACCAAAACACAAATATCCTTCCTCTTCCTTCCTGATTTCAGACGCTACAACGATACGGCTTTTGGACACTGCAGGAAACGAATATCACAGCCCAGAGGACCCTTTATACCCACTGGAATGAAAGACCCCAAAGAAGATCAAGAGTTCCGAAAATCAAGATCCCTTTTCCCTCCCCAAGAGTTCACCAAACTATAGATAGGGACCTTCACGCAGAGCTTAAAATCCTCCTCGATGAAACAAGTTTTTCCGATTGGTAGATGGTAGATATATTGGACATCACTGGACACAAAAAAAAAAAATGAGCCATGGGCGAAAATTTCTGTGATTCTCTTCGTTCTTGCTAAATAGGAGGCCTCACGCCGGAGGAAGCACGCCACAGCTTCAATCTCCCAAACCCACATTGCACCACAAGGAATACCCTTCAACACAACACGTACACTTACAGTTAAGACGTTGAAGGAGCTTCAGGAATCAATAAAACACCGAAGCAACAGAAACCAGGAAGTAAACACCAAATTATTAATGTGGGAAGAAGTTTGTGGTAGCGGCGCCGACGACTGATGCTCCATCCCCTTTCTGAATAGAGCATAAGTTCTAGAATAGAGTCCTTAAACCCAACAATCCCACCAAGACCACATTCCTGTTATCCAACTGATCCTTGATCTTGATCTTATCGCTCTTTTTAGGTTCAAACCAAATTATCTCATAAGAATCATAGATTTAAACATCAACTAGACACATTACAAGTCCTTTGGAGTTCTCATTTATTATCAAAATATTGTTTATTCTTTAACAAATACACATATCCGTAAGAAAATCAAAGATAATTGCAGTTACAGCACAGAAACAAAATAGTTCATAAAAACAGTAAATTTACAATAATAGTTTTGATTAAACCAAGTAAAAGTTTCTTTATTGAAATTTTCCCATCCTTACATTTTAGCATTTTAGAAGGTAAAAGATTTCATATATGCGTTGTAAGTATTCCCAAAATAACAATAAAATTGGTTCACTTAAAACTTCGATCTTCTACTTGCCAGCGGCGCCGGAGTTCAGTTTATACAATTTTTATGGTTTTGGAAAATAAAAAAGAGTAAATTTAAAATATATTTAAAATTGATAAAAATGAGTTGGATGAGTTGTTAGAGACTGTAGGTTTCCTAAATATTATTGTTTTTATCATATTTCCCCTTAGTTTCCTGGTTTTTACTACTTTTTTGTTGTTTTTGCGATTTTTCGATTTAATATATTAAATATCAACTGCGCCGCCTTACTGAGGCGTCGTAGTACGTAATTAAGTAAGAATTGCCCGTGTAAATATATAAAAAATTAAGTGCGCCACCTTACGGTGGCGTCATAGTACTTAATTAAATAAATACGTTCGTTAAAATATATGAGAAATCAACCACGTCACCTTACGGTAGCATCCTAGTAGGTAATTAATTTAGTAAATATTTTTTAGTATTTTTTTTGCAGTTTGCTACTTTTTTTTGACTATTTTCTATTTTATTTAGTTTTTCGTTTTTCTATTTATTAAGAAATTGAAAAACAATGCGATCTGCCATGTATTTGTAACCTAGATGTCAAATAAATAAACACCGCCATTTATTGGGAATTCATAGAACTACATAAAAAATTAATATTAAAACAAAAATTGCCGTTTTTTAATTTAATTTAATTTAATATTTATGTTTTTGACCGTTGAAACCTACCCTAAACTTTCACAAATAGTCCAAGATCAGAATCTTCAAAACCTTCCGAATACCAATTTTAAATCAAATTGAAATGTTGAATAGGTCGTCAGTCATAAAAAGTCACCTTATCGAATGTTTGAGAACCAACAAATAATCATTTTACTGCTTTTAAAACCAAATTGAGTCAGTTGTGAGATATTCGCAAACAAACATACATACATACAGGTCAAGCTAAAAAACCCCTTTTTTGAAGTCGGTTAATAAATGTCGAATTTATATGATTAAAATTTATAGTGGTTTTATTGTAATAAATGGTAAATGGCATTTGCTCTCACCAATTTTTTAAGAGTGAAAGTTTCCTTTAATTTCTCTAGTCCGCCATTATTAGACTCTAATTTTTTTGGCATGAAATCATCTTTAAAATATCTTCTTTCCAACAAAACAAGAATAATTAAAATCGGTATATAAACGACAAAGTTATCCGTGATCAAACATAAAAAAGCATATATACGGTCGAATTGAGAAACCTCCTCTGCAGCAGGGGTAGAAAATATGTAGCATTTTTAAAAAACCTGAATAATAAAATTTCTTTTTTAACAGTTCTTTTCACTTAGGCCGACTCTGTCCTAAATTTTATTCAAAATGTTTCCAGAACTCTGAAGCGTAACGGTCTTCTTGAGTACGACAATATCGATTTTCTTAATTGACCAATGGGATTTCGTGCTTAAAATCAGGTGGTTAAGCGAACAACGCTTACGCGCCTTGGCATTAGGGAACGAAGATTCATTCCGAATATGTTAACGTAGGTGATAAGACCTCTGTTACCTAGCTAAGTCCAATTTTGGCGGGTTTTTTGAAGTAAAACTTCTTTAGCGGCGACTAGGGGTAACTCAGTAATTCTAACGGACGTGACGTCATTTTAATGTACCGCGTACCGGAAACAAAACCTGATACAAAATACCTAACACGATTCCGCCTACTAAGTATATTAAATAAAATTAAATCTGTAATTGTATGAATTTACAGCTTGTCAAACAAAATACATTGGTAGTAAATAGTTTAAATTTGTGTATAAAGTGTTTGTTTTAAATATGAATAAACAAAGTGTATTTATTAATGAAGAAAGTGATGAAAAAATATTGAATGAAAATGAGTGAGTACCTACTCTATATGCATACATTTTATTTTTGGTGTGTAATTACACTATTTATACCTAATTATGTATACCTATTATTTATACCTAGCTATTTTCGTTTTATAGACTTAAAGAGCTAAAAAGAAAGAGAAATTGTGAACTTCAAAGGGCATATTATCAGCGCCAGAAAGATTTGAAGAAAAATGAAAATGAAAAAAAGACGAGACAGCGACATTCATTATGATTTGATTAAGTAAGTTTATATACATACATACATATTATGATAGTAAATAATTGTTTATACGGAAGCTTTACGTTAAGTTAGGAAGCATGTTGCACGTTTTTGTTCATAAAATAATAATATTCGAAATGTTTTAACACTTGCTTATACTTATTTTAGGTTTGGTTAGGTAGCCATAAAGGCCATAAAACCACTAGTCAGGATGGCTGATCTTTTACCAGCAATAACAGATCCTTCGTAGAACTGAAGAAAACAAACTCAATTCAGGATTTTAAATTTTATGGAATATGCTATAAAATGCTACAAAATGAAATGGTTATCTAACTATCGAAGGCTCTTGTGTTGTGTTGTATTACAATAAGGTAGATAAAGCTACAAAATCACACATTCTAAACGTAATGTGTGTATATTTTTAATATTGTTTACCTATTATTGAAGCAAAACTTCTTTAGGCGCGACTAGGGGTAACTCTAACGTTAGATTCTAACGGAAGATTCTGATGGAAGTAATGGTGTGATTTCAGCTATGGGAGGAGCTTAAATTTTCAAAATTTATTTATAAAATTTTCAAACGGTTTCAAATACATTAATGGTATTTAGAGAGTAAAATCTATGTTTCACATTTTAATTATCATAAACCTATTATTTCATATATAAAAAATAATGATAACTTTCAAATTCCTATTTCTAATGAATAATATAAATATAACATCTCATTTTTTGTAAAGTATATAGACAATAAATATAATTGAATTGTAATTAAATATTTATTTTCCGATACGTACGTCAAAAAGTTTTACTTAAATCGCGCGTAAAGGTTACACTCACACTTTTTTTTTTATTTGATGCTTAAAATTAAAAGCTAATTAATGTTCCTAGTGGTAATAGAGTCAGTTAGTGTTTATCGTTAATGGTTTGGTGAAAGTTACCGATAATTACCTATGGTTGAGGCTTGTAAGCCGCCGAATTTTGCCGTATTTTCGAGATTAGGCTAGAAGCTAATCTGATTAGCTAGGAGCCATTTTGTAAGTCTTTTTATTGCATAGTTACTAATTTTTTTACTTCAAAAAAAGAGTACTGTTTCTTTCTTTGGATATCGGATTTATTTGTAATCCACATACTTATTATCTACGTATGAAGAGTTAACTTATTTAGTGATCGTAAACTCCAGAGTGTGTTTAATAATGTGATATGCTATTTATGACATTGATATATTTGTATTTCATTTTATTTATTTCATGTACATCTCATTTATTACCACACTGTGTAATAAATATTGTTTATTGTTTAACTAGATCAAACTTTATAAATGAATAGAACGAGCCGTAACTGAGTACCTACTAAATTTTGATTTATGGAATACCTCTCTACCTCACATATAGAACTGTAGCCATTGGGATAAGTAAGGGAAAGAGTAAGTATAACTAGGTATCTTTTTAGCTTTACGGATAAAAGTGTGTAATTTTAACTCTAACTAGAACAACTGACAGATTATTTTATCCAACTTATATATTTTTTTCCATCTGGGTTTCTTATATTTCCCCATCCTCAGGATAAAAAACATAAGTGGCGCCCATTCCCTTTATCTTTCATTTCTTTCTTTTTCTCTGTTTGGTCCCTTTTAACTTCTTTTATCTTTTATTTTTCTAGTAAATATATTCCTTTATATCTTTCCAATAAATAATCATCTAGCTCGATCGAATCCACGCTCGCTCTCCTCCTACCCCCTGAGTGCCGTTTGCATTTGTTAACCTCTACAATCGAGCCTTTAACACCTTTAGGAAAAAAGAGGTTACAAATACTCGGAACTTGGCCTATTGTTACTATGCCGGATTAAATCTGATAGAATTCTCATCTTGGTGCAGGTGAGAACAAAATGATACAGTGTTTATTCTTTGGAAATTGAAATTGAGATTCTATAAAGTTGTTTGTTAAAACAATTTCTCAACTAAAATTCGAGTAATGAAGCTTTATAAAAAGTATCCTAAATATGTGAATGTCTGAGTTTTTTTTCAACAAAAATAAAACTAAAAACACTTTTTATAAAAAGCAGAATGTGAACAGGATTTAAATGTAAATACCAAAACAAATAGTCTATTTTTCTACCTACTACAAAATTACCTAAATACCTGTTAGTAGTGTGTTATTTTTTCGTAAAAAAACACCGGTAGCGGGTCATGAGATAAACGTTAATAGGCAATTTCGAGTGCAAAGTGTTCGTTTCGTTTAAGCTCTGACAGGTGAAATTTTTCATTGCGAAAACATCGAAGCACGGACAGACAAGCAAATGTTTTTTCTTATTCTGGCCACGTTTTACGCAGATTTAATCCTAATGAAGACGTATGACCGGCTAATAAAATAAAATAAAATTGCTTCAGACTGACAATGAAAAACTTTTGGACGAGAATGTTTATATGTGTATATGTTTTATAAAAAATTACACTCTTTTATCATTTTATATACACGCATTTAAATGGGAAAAGGTGCTAAATTTAACTATAAAAAAATGTTTTTTATTATTTAAATATTTTTAATAACATTCTTTTATGAGTTTGCTCATACATTTGCTGTACATATTAGCTGACAGTGCCTAAATATGAACACTGCGAGGACTAAAGTTATTATTGTAAGCCGAAACCCGAATGTACCTACACACAAACAAAAATTTACGGGAAACCAATTGAAGAAGTATCTAGATTCTTTTTATTTAAGGATGTCCTCGTAGGTATATACCTAAATACAAATGTACCGAGAACATCCATTGGGGCAAAAGATACAATTTATTAATTTCGGATTTAAAGGACTGCAATTTAGGACGAGTGGGGAAGACGGGGGAAGGTAAGGAATTCCACAATCTGGAGACCCTGGGGATGAAAGACCGATCGAATCGATCCGTTCTCGATGTCTGGCACAAAACAGTATAAGGGTGCATGGAGTTGGCACGTCGCGTTGGACTGGCTTGTCTGGCAAGTGGAGGCATTATAGAGCTGAGTTCTTTTGAGCAAAATCTGTTTAAGTATAGGTAGAAAAAGGAAAGACAGACACTGCTCTTCGGTAGGACAATGAGGATAGGTTTTTGGTGATAATGGTGTCGTTTATTAGTCGAACTGTGCTTCCCTGTATTGCATTAAGAACTCTGAGCCTTGACGGAGCCACCGAACCCCATACATACGAGCAGTATTCAAGATTAGGTCGTACTTGGGCTTTGTAAAGAGTAGCTAAGTTAAATGGAGAGAAATATTTCCGTGCTCTAAACAGAAAGCCTAACTATTTTCCTGCAGCAGTGGCTATGGTTGCAATATGTTCGTTCCAGAGTAAGTCCTGGAAGATCGTTATACCAACCAGCGTAATGGAGTCGCTTTCTACTAGTGTATGATCGTTCATTGTGATGGATGAGTCGTATGTTTGTCTCTTGTTGGAATGGCAACATGTCTTTGTCTTGGAAGCGTTAAAATTAACAAGATTTTTTCTTCCCCACTCGTCAACAATTCTCAAATCTTGATTGAGAGAAGCCGTTGTGGATCTTCTGTCGTCTTCCAGAATATCTAGAGATATGTGACGGTTGTGCGCTTTGCTACAGTGTAGGTTGCCATCATCTGCAAAACCAAGTATCGGGTTATTGGTGACTTCTATTAGATCATTAATGTGTAATAAGAATAAAGTCGATCCTTGGGGTACTCCAGCGTTGATCTTGTAATAGTTGGAGGAATGTCCATCTCCCGCAACTTGGATGTGCCTGTTGGCTATCCATCTACAAAGGTTTAGCGAGAGTCCGTATAAATAAAGTTTGTTCAAAAGAGCTGCATGCCACACTTGATCAAACGCTTTTGAGATGTCTAGTGATACTATTTGAGTTTCCCCATAACGGTGGATGGATTCAAATACTTGGGTTTTTGAATAACGGACAATATAGACCTAGACTAAGAAATAAGGACAAGATTAGAGATGGTAAGAACAACTTCCCCTAAGATGAGGAACTAAGCGGTCGTAGCCTCAGAATAGCAACAAGATTTAGATTCGTCAACTACTTTGTGTATCTAATTCTTTTTGTATGGAGTTGGACAATGAAAGTAGATACAAAGAATCACCTTGAGGCTTTTAAAATATGGATATTTCTACATATGCTCAGGATATCCTGGGTAGATTATGAAGAAGTTCTACGAAGAATCGGATAAGAGAAAGACCGTATACCTAGGACACATATCTCCACCAGAGATACGAGCTTCCAAAACTCATCATGGAAGGAAAAATAGAGTGTGGCAGAGGACCTGGCTGAAGACAATGTTTATGGCTGACTGAAGAACATACGTGACTGGATTGGGCCTGATTCGCATACACTACTGAGAGCAGCGTAGAATCGCACACAAATTGCCGAATTATCTTGTAAACTTCACAATGGAGACAACATTCAAAGAAGAAGATATTTTTGCTATCTCCACACTTTTGCCGAGAACTTCAGTGTGTCGGCGAGACATTTTGCGAGGTGAAGTAGCAGAAACAAGCACACACTCTTGGCACTTCAGTACGAATTCACGATGGATTAAGTAAAAGTTTTCTTTTATAATATCCACTTACTAATAAACCTAACCAACTATAAACACTCATCTCACCTCATCTCGTGCTTGCTTCAACTCGCGACTGAAAAACCATGATGAAAGTGATGAAAGACGAGGTCAGTGGACATTCTCTCTCTCGCAGAAACTCGCCGCCTAAATAGATATCGTTATATTTGATCTAACTCTAAAGATGTTTGGGAAATGGTAAAATTTTAGATGTAAAATTAAATTATTTTATAACAAACAGAAAAATTCTAACCATATATCATTAAATTTAATTTTTTGTAAGTATCCTAATCAAAAACTTGATTAGTTTTATCTACCCATACTAGATACCATCATATATTCGTCGATTTTAAAGTTCTATTTCAAACTCTAAGAAAATTCTTATTTAAGTCCGGGAAAGTAATAAAACATATAAAAAGTAAAACGACAAAAGGAATTGAAATTACTTTTCTTCTTTTACTATGAAATTTACAAAGAAATGGAATAATGTAATAAAAAAGTGCACTGGAGTATGCTTTCAAGTAAATGCAAAGGATCAAATATTACTCTTTTATTTTTTTTTATTCTATTATTTGGGGACCCTTTTGCCACTTAAAATAAAAAGTAATTATTTTGTCATAATTTGGTATATTTATATGTATATGCCAAGATTCTCAAACTATTAAATGGGACAGTCTTCCAACTTATAAATATATTAATATCGCTTTTCAACAACATCTATTGACTACAATAATTTCCCTCACGAAAGGACAAACTCAGTATTGATTGCTATTCCCAAGAATCTATTAGCAATAACTTGTGACCTATATAATATGTAGACTAATTAGTTTAATGAACATCGTAATAATTTTTTATTAAAATCATTCATAACTGCTACAATGCAAAATAATTATCAAGGATGATCGAGATCCAATTTGGCTTCAGAGTAGGCATCGGTACCAAAGAGGTTTTTTACTTCCAGGTGCTTATACAGAGGTGCCGACATGCTATTACAAAAATATATATATTTTTTCTTTATTTCTTTTCTGCTTGTTTGGTTTTCTTTTCGCTCCTCTACTTGTTAGCCCTGTCTTTCTTATTCTAGATTCTTTGATGATTTTACTTTTCTATTCTACTCCTGCTTCTTTGACTATATTCTATTTTTTTTCTACAATGTGGGCAATATGTATCTGATTAATTTTGTAACCTCTTTTTTCCTCATGATGTTAAATGCTCGATTTTAGAGGTTAACATATGCGAACGGCACTCAGGGGGTAGGAGGAGAGCGAGCGTGGATTCGATCGAGCTAGATGATTAATTTCAAAAAGATAAAAATGAATATACTTAAAAGAATAATAAAAGATAAAAGAAGTTAAAAGGGACAAAAGAGAGAAAATGAAAGAAAAGAAAGA
This sequence comes from Altica lythri, assembly GCA_964028335.1. Lineage (NCBI taxonomy): Eukaryota > Metazoa > Arthropoda > Insecta > Coleoptera > Chrysomelidae > Altica > Altica lythri. The sequence continues at coordinate 16,782,718 of OZ034801.1, read as the reverse complement.
GAAAGGAAAATGGGCGCCACTTATGTTTTTTATACTGAGGATGGGGAAATATAAGAAACCCAGATGGAATAAGAAAGATATAAGAGATACAAGATAAGATAAGGTAAAATTAGATAACCCGGCAGATGTTCTTGCTAAAATTTAAATTACACACTTTTATTTAAGATACTAAAAAGAAAAATTATACTTACACTTTCCTTTTACTCATCCTTATGGTTATAAATCAAATCGGTAAGATAAAGATATATTTAAAAAACAAAATCTTTTACTTTGATAAAATATAGATTAGAGAACTGAAAGTATTGATCAGAGTAGCAGGCTTTAGCTAGGAAAAGAAAAATCTAAAGGTAACAATAACAGTATTTATTATCAGCTGTAATGATAAAAGAGACACACAATAAAAATAAAATAAAAAAATATCTCGGTACGGTATAGTAAACACATTTTACTAAACACATTTGTGTTTAGTTCAAAAACATAATTATTCATACACAGAAAATAATAGTACATTGTTTTATCATTTTCGTGTACTCTGATAAGCGAAAAGTGAGAGGTAAAATTTAGGTGAAATAGTTATAAAAAATATCACCTTTTGCTTTGATATTAACTCGAGTTAAGGAGTACTCATATTGGGTGGTATAAATCCTAATTAAATAAGTGCGAGATAAAAATTAAAAGATAAAAAAATATAAGTAAAACAGTTTACCGATAGCAGACACAAAAAAATATAAGTACCTAATAAAAAATTACAGGTAAGCAATACACAAAAAAAATCACATCCCGGTTACTTTCATTACGGCACTGTGCACTATACTTATGGATAAGACGGTAAGTACAATTAAGATAAAATCTTCCGTAGAAATAAATGATACTCTGATAGATCGATACAGGTATAAAAAAAGAGTTAAAAACTTACATTATCTACTAAATGTTTCTGAGATACATTTCTAGCATATGGCTTCATTCTCTCGGTAATTGGTCTTAACGGTAAGATATAAACTAGAACCATTCTTGTCTAGATTCGTAGATAGTTAGAGAAAAAGAACCATAAACTCATTCTTTGTAGCTGGAGTTCGAAGAGAAAACGGTAAAAGTAACAATGGCGGACTTCTGCCGTCGTTGTTCCACTATATACCAAGGAAACTTAAAGAAAACACTGTCTGGAGATCTTTATGTGAATCTTCGGTACGATAAACGATAAACGGTAACAGAAACACATAATAGCAAGTAATTTTTAAGATAAAATAAGGAAATTTGCCGGGAATTTGAAACTAGTGTCTGGCGAAGTTGTTAATCGCGTTGAGACTTAAACTAGAATGAATGAATCCGTTGGTAAAAAACGGTTGATAGCGTCTCTACTTCGCATCTCCTGACCTTAGACGCGAAATCTGATTGGTCAGTTAAAAAATCGATAATGTGCTTTGGGAAGTTCGTTAAATTTTTTAGTTCTTGAACGTTCCACCGAATATGTTAAGCTTACAGGGTCGGCCTAGGTTCAAAGAAATTATAAAAAAAGAAATTTTATTATTCGAGTTTTTTAAACACGCTACAATTTGTATCTTAAATATCTGTTCCTAGAAATAAAATACGTTATTGTTTTAATCTTTATACCTTATTAAATAAGAAATTATGTATGAAACATACTTTTAGAAAAATGTCCGACTTTAGATGACGCCCAAATCTGAGCTCTCCGAAATACATTTTTCATCACTTTTTGGTAGGTTTCCAGGGGACATTTCTACAAAAAAAAATTAAATCTTATCAACCAATTTCCTTAAGAACGGTTCACACTCCCGGAGAGTCACCGACAAATATATATTGTATATGTTAGTATAAATATTGGGTAAACAGCAATACTTAACGTATCTAAATAAAACTCTTTAAAGTTTGTTTCCAAGCTTTCAAAATATATTTATATATAAATAGATAGTGTGTGTGTTTTACAAACTTTTCACGAAATACTTTTTAAAACTACAGGTCATGACTAGAGATATCAGAATTAATGCAGAGCTATATTGGGGTTAAAAAGATAAAAGTCGATGGAAATTTATCCAAAGAAATTCAAATCAAAAAAGAAATCCATTAAGGATGCGTATTATCGCCTATACTTTTCAATTTATACTAAGAAGCAATCTTTGCCGCAAAGGGAATAAAGATGAATCGAGAATTCATCAATTACATAAGAAACGCAAACCACACTGCCATCATAGCTGGTAGTATTAAAGATTTTCAAAGTTACAAAAAGTGAACTATAGATCAACTTTTATTAAAATAAAAATAGCTATAGTCGGTGCAAAACAAAGTTTGATGCACGTCATCATAATTTTACTTCGTCACGTATAATCAGTGTTGTCGAACTTTAAGGATCGATTTGAATAAAACTACGCAAAACAACTTTTTTGTAGTGACATCACACAAAGTATATAATTTTTTTTCTGGGGATATGATATTAATAAAATGGAGTAAAGCAATGTGATATGAAGCATTGTCCAAAAGAATTATGCTTGATTCTGAAAGATTGTCTAATAGCTGGTTCTCAAACTACTTTAAAAAATTATCCCGATTTACATATTTCACCATGCTAATCACTTAAATTGATTTTTGAGGAAAATATTGCTCAAGGACCATCAATAAAACCATTTTAATCTTCAGTGAATATATTTTTTCTACAATCGCAATTGAAAGATAGCTTTTCCACATTCCTAATAGACAGTTGTCGATCTTCTGCTACTTTCAACCCTAAAACGGAAAATTGTCAACTTTTAGAGCATTCCATAATGTTATGCTTACAATATGAAAGTAAAAATAAATTTAATTTTTCTTAAACTCAAGTTGGTTTTCCCAGAAATTATAATACCCTGCTCGTGGACCAGTTAAGTGGTGTTATTAAAGTAGCCTAATCAACAACGGTAGAAATTAAGGGCAGGATTATCTTCTAGTACCTGCTCGGGGACGAATTGTCCCTTATATCATACAGATTTTTAAAAAGACGTATGACTTTATCGTAAAAAACGTATTAACTTAATTTTTTTCTATAGGACAATTCATCTTAAAAATGAAATATCTTAAATAGCAGCAGTAAGATTTTAAGATTTATTTCTGAAATAAAGAAGAATGTTATAGCAAAGCGTACGCTGTGTTCAATTTCTCTTGGCTTATGTTAAATTAAATACTTGAGATGATTTACAGTTTAATATTTTACTAAATGAAATAGTAAACATTCTCTAGTGCTATTAAAATTTACTAATTTACTCGTATTACAATTACAGTAGAAATATTTTAAACTTAAATTTATTAAAAGTAAAATAAAAATGTTAATTTGTTGCTTTATAGCAGAAAGTTTGTATTTCTGTATTCAAAGATACCTTAGTTGTATTAAATTTAAATAAGAAAAGAGTGCGTGTAACCTTTACGCGCGATTGAAGTAAAACTTATTTGACGTCCGTATCATCGCAAAATAAATTCAAATTCAAAATATGTTTATTTACAAGTAGATATAGGTTTTTGATTTTTTTGTTTATTATTATTATTTATTGATGTAAGAGTAAAATATTCTTGAGAATCCGCCATTTTATTCAAGTGACAACTATTTTGTTTTGTAATTTATCTAAAATTCATTAATTTCACTTTCACGTTTTAAAAAATTTTGACAGAAATTAACAGTTAGGCAAGGTTAGCTAATCAAAAGTTTTGACGTACGTATCGCAAGAAAGTCAGTAGAAACATAAAGAACTGTGAGTGTGAAAATCATGAGAAATCTGATAATTTCTTCCGTATTTTAATTGTTAACTATCAATCAATTTCTAACAAAACTAATAGACCTAATCTTAAAGCAATATGGACCAGACATATTATATCTATCCGAAACATGGTCCAATAATGACAATATCGGCTAGATACGATTTAATAATTACTCTGTTACTGTTACTTCAATAGAACTAATAAATCACATGGCGGTGTACTAATTTTGACAAAATCTTCCATAGAAATTATGAAACACGTTTTTTTGACTAATTTATCACTTGAAGTAGATATTGAAATCTCCAGTATCTCTTTTAAAATACTTCAAACCACCTGTTGTATATTAAATATTTATAGATCCCCATCTGGAAATTTCAATACATTTATAGATAGACTTTATAGTGCATTAATTTTCTGTACAAATAACTTTATATCTTTTATTCTTTGTGGAGATTTCAACATTAATTATTTAAACGATTCACAGGATAATAAAATGTATGCATATAGAGTACTCACTCATTTACATTCAATATTTTTTCATCACTTTCTGCATTAATAAATCCACTTTGTTTATTCATATTTAAAACAAACACTTTATACACAAATTTTAGGCGTACAACTATTCACCAATAATGTATTTTGGTTGACAAGGTGTCAATTTCACAGGTCAGCAAAATATGTATATTATGTTGCCTATATTTACAATTACAGATTTAACTTTTATTTAATATAGTAGGCGGATTTGTGTTAGGTTTTTTGTATCAGGTTTTTTGCGTTACATTAGAATATGACGTCACGTCCGTTAGAAACAACACTTGTTTCATAAAATAATTTAAGATAGCTCAAAATTTAGTTACATTTTTTATTTAAAGTTAAAAGATAATATTGATCAGGCAATACACTCTAGAGAGATATGAAAATAGAAATTTAAAATTTAAATGTAGAAGTATAAAAAGAGACAAACAAATAAAACATAAAGTCAGATATCTATGGTGCGATAAACACGGTAATCCGGTATTCTATACACTTATAGTAACAGCTAAAGTATTATATTGTTATCTATGTGTACCTACTCTGTTTAAGCTAAACGTGAAATAGGTAAGTAAGTATACGTTAGATTTAGACAAATAAAAATGTATTAAAATTCACCTTTTGCTTTCTTATTAACTCGAGTTAAGATAGTACTTACAAATCGAGATATAGGTAATAAATGTACAGATAAGAAATATACAGATAAAAAGATATAAATAATAAATGTACAGTTAAGAAATACAAAGAGAGAAAGAAAATAAAAAACACACACACATTAATCACTAAAGGAAGATTGGTATGATAAATATAATTAAAATTCAATTTACCAAAAGAATAAACGGTACTCTCATTTACGATAAAAGTATAAAGGTAAAACAAAACTTACGGCAGCTTCTTAGTCTTTTATAGGTAAGGTGAAGATCAGATTACTCCATTCTTTCGGTAATAGGTACGGTACGGTAATAATGTAAAATCTAGACTATTCTCTGGTCTTGATTAACAGGTAGTTTGAGAATAAACCATCAGCTTAATCTTCATAGGTAGACGGTAACGAAATACGATTATCTGACTAATCTCCAGTCATATTTACAGATATTTGAAGGAATTCTTAAAGATAACACTATCTGGATATCTTCGGATGAAAACTTCATTTGGAACAAACAAAACTAGGCACTAGAAACAATTTTGGCGCGTTAGGGTAAAATTTTAAGATACGTACTCACAACGTCACGGTAAACCGAACGGAAAACCGACAGTATGAAATTAGTAAGTCAACATTTAATTTTTTTTTATAAACAACAACAGTGTATAGCGAAGAATAGAATCTGAGGTTAGTTGATGGAATGCAGTAATTATTTTAAGAAAGATTTATATCTTGTTTTGCTAAAGAAGTATAAATGCTCACGTGTGTATATAACTACCAACACGGGTTTTTTTATTATTACAATAAACTATCAAATATTAAATTAATTCTATTAGAAGCATCTGGAATTTCTCCCCAATTTCGTTACTGTATTAAACTTGTAACAGCTTTTATGTAAAGTACCAATAATCAAATAGTGGTGTGCACACATACACATGTCCAATTTGGCAATTTTGCTGGTGACAGAGACAATAAGAAACTGTATAAAACACCGCTTTGTATTCCATAATGTGATATTATAGTCAAAGTCCTTTTCGGTCTCCCAGTCACGTATGACGGTTATATTCCAAATATTCCCGAGCATTGTTTTAATATCCCGAAAAATATTGAAGAGATTCTTTTCTTTGTACATAGAAAAAGAGTTCTTGTTTGTTTTTCACAAAGTATAGAAAGATGTTTGTTTTTATTTATCAGTTAAGTTTTATTTTACATAAATATTAACACCTTTGTCCTTGGCCACAGCTCTAAAAAATATTCATGATCATACTCCTTAAACTGTTTGTATTTTATATTTACATTGAACCGAAAAATTGTAGCTGAATTAGCCCTTTAAAAATATTAATTGGCGTTGGGCGCCAATTTGTAACCCTTAAATTACCCTAGGCTAGCTCCTGAGGGTCGTGGCTTCCTTCTAAGTCTTATTTAATCCCTTTCAAACATTAATTGTAGGGCGCAAAGTACAGACACACAAATAAAATACGAAAAATCAGTTTTAAGTTGATTTATTACTCAATTAGTAATTTAGTAAAAATTGAAATCAATTAATTAATTTAATATCTTATCTTTTTATTCGATGTCTTCCTGTCGGAGTTCGATAGTGGTGGATTAGAACTGCCAAAGTGGATGGAAGTGGTCTTCCTTCAATGGAACTTCCTTAGGATTAATCCCGGGAATGGTTACACCTAGTGTCGGCTTTCAAAATGGCTGTCGGCAGCGAAATTTTTTTGTTTAATGTATCTGGTTCGTTAATAGGGTCCTTCTCAGATTTGGCAATAACCCTAGTAATAAAATTGAAATCAAGACTCCGACCTTTAAGTAATTGCTATCGAATACAATCGCTATCCAGTTCTCCAACTTTCGAGGAAAAATTAATTACAATCCATGTTTATATATTTTAACACCACAAAAAACTGACCTTTTTACAATAGCAATTGTATTCGAAAATTAAGTGTTAGTAAAATACTTAAAATAATATATTCACCGCAATTTGGATTATTTCTAACTAATAAAATTAAAACAAAAGCAAAAAGGTACTCACCAGAAAGAAGGGCGAAGGTAGTCAGAAACTAATTCTGAATTTTTAAAGAATTGCAGACGAAATGAAAGAATTAAAAAATTATTCCATCGACGAAACATTATTTCCTCCTACCAAGTCGGCAATTGACCTTCGCATCAGCGCGATAAAAATTGAACAGAATAAAAATATATAGTCCGGATGGTATGCTCGAAAACGAACGTTACAAAATTTTGAAGGATGCAGGTTATGGTCTTGGACTTCATGCAAAAACAACATTTGTGACCAAAATGGTACATTTTATTTTAATCGATATATTTTTTTTATATATAAACATTCTGCTGGTGAAAAATCTTTTTTCGTTCGACGTGTCGAACTATCGAAAAGCCCAAAGTAATAAAATTTCTAAATTTACGATCTAAGGTTGAATGTTGCAAAATCTGTTAGATAAAAATACTTTAAATAAAGTGGTAACCTAGTGGAACAATTTTCATAACGCATATTTATTGCCTGACTCAATAAACTCAAGGACTTCCTGCACAAATTAAATTGGTGTGGGCTCAAGGACTATTATCCCTTCATTTGGTTATATTAAAATAAAAAAATGATTTCAGAAGCTATAAAAGTATATTAAAAACAACTAATAGGTATACTGAACATGATTATAGTAAAGGTACAAATGAGAGGAAGGTGAGAATGACAAGGGTTCAAATATGCTAGATCATCAGGCGCTATTTAAAGCTAATTAAAATTTACATAAAATCTTACAGACATAGTTGGTTTTTAACCATTCACTTATGTAGATATTTAATAAATAAATAATTTAGTTTGTAGAACAATGCATATACAGGGTATTTCAAAGTAAAGGGTCCAAATTGAGAGTTTGAGTTCAGAGCCTAAAAATAAGAAAAGAAAAAAGGCGTGTGTGTACTTATGTGTCCACGTAGGGGGTTATACTTCTTTGACCTAAAAGTACCAATTATAAAGTTTAATGTCATGCTTAGATAGTAAAGAGGCACTTATTTTATTTCGTTAGTTTGACAAGATTCGCAGTTTCTTTGTCTTCTTCTTCATCCTTTATATAAGCAATTCAGCTTGTTGATTGGCGGGTTGATGCCTCTATGGAAGATCGTCGCTCCATCTTTTGCGCGGTCGGCACATAAAAAAGGTGTATGTGTACATATGTACGCATAGGAGAAATTATACTTCTTTGGCGTAATAAGATTAAAATCTTTTTAAAAGTTTTATTCGATGCCTTAACCTATATTTTTAGAAAAAAACAAAGTAATGATAGAAAAAGAAAGTGTCGGTTTTTCGTGACAGTAAGCGCGCGCATCCTAATAATTTATCTTCAACATTTTTCTCTAACGAGCCAAAAGAAGTATGACTTCGATAAAACCCAAGTAGTAAATATAAATTTTCCTGTACAAAATAATATTTTTAGGTGTCTACATAAATTATAACTGCTATTATTAGAAGTTACACTTAAGTACTCTTAGCAAAACAACATTTGAAATAAGTATCTTAGTGGTAGAAAATAAATGCCCAAAACCCGTTTCGAAGAGAATGTGAATTGCATATATTAAACTAGAAACTATATATTACAGAAACGACAATGTATCACGTCCCTTACATTCAAAGACATGCAAATTTCTGCACAATAATAATTAATTACATCTCTGTGTTCTTCGTTCCAGTTACAATTACTCTACTAACTATTGTCTACAATTAGCTTACTCTGGCAAGTCATAATAAATGCATTTTTAATATTTACAATGTTGTATATTTTACAATAATTGTTTATTTTAACAGAAAATACTATTAAAATATACAGAAGTTCCGCAGGGACTTGTTGTTAGACCACTAGAACTTACATAACAAGCTCCTTCTTCTTCTTCTGTTAAGGTTGCTTCATGGAGTAGAACAGTATATGTTCTAGTACTTTAACCCTTAAATTACCCTAGGCTAGCTCCTGGGTTCGTGGCTTTCTTCTGAGTCTTTATCAATCCCTCCCAAACATTAATTTAGAGCGCCAAGTACAGACAAACAAATAAAAAACGATAAAATCAGTTTTAAGTTGATTTATTTTAATCATTCAAAGTTATGTGAAAATTAAAAAAAATTAATTAATTTAATCTCTTATCTTTAGTTTATTTGGATTCTTCCTGTTGGAGCTTAATTTATTGTGAATCGGAACTGCTCTAAATCCAAACGTGGATAGAAGTGATTTTTCCTTCAAGGAAACTGCTTTTGTGTCCAAACCCGGGAATGGCTTCACCTTTTGTCGACTTCTAAGGAACAAAAATGGCTGTCGGTAGTTAGCTAATCTTTTCTGTTTTTAAGATAATCCTTAATAGGGCCCTTCTTTGATGTGGTAATAACCTAAATGAAGGGCCAAGGTTATCAGAAAATATTTCTGATTTTATTTAGAATCGAAGATAAAATAGAGAATTGAAATAATTTTCTAAGGAAGTAACAAACTTTCTCCTACCAAATCGACGCGAACTGGCCATCCGCACCGGCGTGATAAAATTGAAATAAATAAAAATATATTCCGGAGGATATACTCAAAAACGAACGTTACAGTACCACCTATTAAAAGGACTACTACGTCTTAGTTAGACAGTCAAATATACTTAGTATTAAACAAATAAGAACAAATTTTATAGACAGTAGGTCGAGGTTTCTGTGATTTCCCTTCACTTAAGTTTGATCTCTTTTAATCTTGGAACAACTGGTATTAGGAAGAATTTGATGTTTGGAAAAATGGAAAATTAAAAAAAAAACTTCTTAACAAAAACTGTACATTAACAATAAAAAATTTTAAACCCAGATCATCAATTTCTGAATTTGTAAAATTTTATTTACTTTTTCTTTTAATACTTTGTATGTTATATATGAGTGTTTGTATTTTTTACTAACATATAAATAAATTTACTGCAAGATTACAATTAATGCAAATAGGATAAAAAACTTTGTTTTCTTTAACTAAACCAAATCTACATTCTGTTAAAGAAAATTTTGAATATCTTTCATAATATTTAAGTTTTAATTTTCTAAACGTTATATATTTTGTAATCTGACTAAATTTAATAATATTTCCAAAACGATATGTATTAATCGGACTAAATTTAGTATTTCCAAATAAATTTAAATAATCACACTTTTCAACAACTAAACATGCGTTTTCCTGTGAGACTTTAATATTAGTTTTAGTTGAATTGCTGAAATTGTTTGAAATTTGCAAGTTTTCGATTTTGTGAACATTTATTAATGATTTCTCACTAAAATTTAAATTAACTTCAATAATAACAAAAATATTAAAATCTTTTATATTTATTTTGTAAAATCCATCATTATCGTTTTTATAAGTTTTGCATTTAAAGCTATTTGAACAAATTTTCAACTTAAATACCGATAAATTATTTATTATTATTATTATTATTATTTATTTATTAATAGTAACAAGTGTTTTTGTATTTTTATTCTATATTAATTATTATTTATCTAAGTAAAAGTTTGAATTATGTAAGAAGTTTAAAAAGAGACGAAGAACCGGTGTAAAATAGGTATTTGATAAATGTGAAACTGTCAAGTAGTCATTTGCTTGGATTCAGGAAATATGTTCACTTTCTATTCTTTCCTTCCTATCCCGAATGGGTCCGCTTCTCCTTCACGATTTATTACCCACTTTCTGAATAACATTTCTGGGTCTTTGTGTTATAACCCTCATTATTGTTGGAACATCTACGAAAGAACGATATATTTTATTTAAAAATGTAAATAATATTATTCGTACGTTTCAATGATCTGTTTTCGTAGGAGACAAATTTATTGTGGAAAGCTTTCCTTTTAGTCTGATTTTGACAGTTTACTGTGTAAATGTATAATAGTGAATAACACAACAGAATTTCACAAACTACTAATTAGTAGATTAGAGAAATAATACAAACTCTAATTAGTTTCTATCATATAAATGAATATAACATCGCTTGACTGCTCTTGTGTACTTATTTCAAACTCACACAAACTATAATACAAATTTTAGAGATAACTTCTTGTATTATTAATATTGTAACCTCTTTTTTCTAAAGCTGTTAAATGCTCGATTTGAGTGGTTAACTTATGGGAACGGCACTCAGGGGGTTGAAGGAGAGCGAGCATGAGTTCGATCGAGCTAGATGATAAATTATAGAAAAGGTAAAAATGAATATATTTAAGAGAATAATAAAAGGTTAAAAGGGACAAAAGAGAGTAAAAGAAAGAGATGAAAGAGAAAGGAAAATGGGCGCCATTTATGTTTTTTATCCTGAGGATGGGGAAATATAAGAAACCCAGATAAAATAAGAAAGATATAAGAGATATAAGATAAGATAAGGTAAAATTAGATAACCCGGCAGATTGTTCTTGCTAAAATTTAAATTACACACTTTTATTTAAGAAACAAAAAGAAAAATTATACTTATATACACTTTCCTTTTACTTATCCTTATAATTATAAATCAAAATTGTAAGATAAAGATATATTCAAAAAACTGAAAATATTAATCAGAGTAACAGGCTCTAGCTAGGAAAAGAAAAATCTTTACTTAACAATATCATTCGGTGTGGTAATAAATGAGATGTACAATAAATAAAATGGAATAAAAAAAATATCAGTGTCATAAACAGTAAGTCATATTAATAAACACATTTGTGTTTAATTCAAAAACATAACTATTACTACACATAAAATAACAGCTCAGTAACTTCTTTTGTTATTTTTGTGTACTCTGATAAGCGAAAAGTGAGAGAGGGATGAAAGTTAGATAAAACGATATATATAAAAAATAAATCACCTTTTGCTTTGGTTTTAACTCGAGTTAAAAGAGTACTCACATACGAAGGTATAAATCTTAATTAAATAGGTACTAGATAAAAATAAAAAATACAAGTAAGAAAGTTTACAGATAAAAGCTACAAAAAATATGAGAAATAAAAATACAGGTAAACGATACACGAAAAAAAATTCACTTCCCGGATACTCTCATTACGGCACTGTTCACTTTACTTTTTAATTGCTGATACAGTAAAAACAATTATAATAAAACTTTCTTTCCAAAGAAATAAATGGTACTCTCATACTCGATAGAGGTATATAAAAAAAATTTAAAAACTTACGTTAGCTTCTAAATGTTTCTAAGATAGATTGGATAGCATATGGCCTCGCATTCTCTCGGTAAATGATCGAAACGGTAAGATATAATCTAGATTCTAGACCCATTCTTGTCTAGATTTGTAGGTATTTAGAGAATAAACCATAAACTTACTCTTCATAGCTGGTGATCGAAGAAATACGGTAATACCGGCTAATTTGCCGCCATTATTACACGATATATGAAGTAATCTTAAAGATAGCACTGTCTGGAAAACTTCAGATAAACCTTCAGGTAGAATAAACGATAATATGCACTAGAAACATTTAATTGCTGGTAATTTTTAAGATAAAATAAGAGAAAAACCGGAAAATTGAAACTAGGGGTCTTGCGAAGGTCTTATCAGCACAGAGACTACATCCAGAATAAAAAAAAACCGTTGGTACTAGAGAGAAGCTGTAGTGTCCCCGCTTCGCATGGCGTGATCTTAAACACGAAATTTGATTGGGCAGTTAAAAAATCGATACTTTGCTTTTGGAAGTTCGTTAAATTTTTTAGTTCTTGAACGTTCTACCGAATATGTTAAGCTTACAGGGTCGGCCTAGGTTCAAAGAAATTATAAAAAAAGAATTTTAGTTAATGGGGTTTTTTAAAACGCTACATTATTATTATTATTATTATTATTATTGTTATTAAATTAATTAAGTTTAAAAGAGAATAAAAAATATAGGTATATTTATTTATTTTTTTATTAAATTTTATACTAATCGGAGTAGAAGAAAGACTTTTTAAATCGTATAAAGAATCAAAATAGAATACCAAAAATAGGCAGTCGAGGAACTTAACTTTAAGTTATAATTTTTATTAAAAATTCAGTTTTGTACCTAAAAAGTAAAAATTACAAAAACCTTTTAATATTTATTTGAATGTCGCAAAGATAAATTTAACAACTACTCACTCTCTCATATATAGGTAAGTTGTATGTTCTTCCGTTTTCCACCTATTCTGTAATTACACTCATGGAATTTTCAGGAGTTGTAGAGAAGAGATGTTCACACGATATACACCTACACCACTTCATATTTCATCATTTTCCACCAGACACACTTTCTACTTCCAACCCGAGAAGCCCTCCAAAGTGACAAATACTGTTCTTGTAAGCTGTCTCTAAAAGCTTTGTTTCGTACGAGACTTGTATCGGATATTTTACTTGTATATTCCTGGTGTATAATTAGAGTTCTTTCTCTTTTATGAAAAATACTAATTAAATATATTAAAAAACAAGAATTAAGGAAATAATAAAGAAATATATTGATATCGGGTTATAATTATCTCTACCAACTACATTTCCTATAGTCCGGGTGAGATCTGTAAATACTACAGTCAATAGTTATTTTCCTGATAAATTTTGAGAATCATAGTCGATTTTCTTGAAAATTTGGATTTAGGTTGTATTTATAACCTTTTTTAAAATCTACTATTGTTTCCGGGCCTATATTCGGTTAAAGCCGTTTTAGACTATCCAATTTCTTGTACAAGAAATATTGTACAAGATAAATTGGATAGTTTCAAACAAGAGATTGCATCAAATATTGTATCTTTCAAATTCTTGTACAAGAAAATAGAACATGCTCTATTTTCTATACAATATTCCATCCAAGAACTACGCGCGCACATGACATTTCTATACGGCGCTTTAAAACTCTGCTTAACACGTAGGTATATACCCGCAATCGCACTGGCAACAGCTGCTTGCTTAATCATTTGAATTGGTTTTATATGAAAAATAATCAAAACATTTAATAAAACCGAACTTCTGCCAAAAAGATCCAATCAAAATTAAATATAGGCCGAATAGCCTAGGTAGCTGAGGCCACAAACAGAAGGAGACGGAGAAGAAAATTAAATATTATGTCTATTGCGCCGAATCCTAAAACATTTTTCTTGCACAAGAAATTGTATAGTCTAAAACACAATTCAAACATGAGCATACAATATTTCTTGTACAATTTCTTGTACAAGAAGTTGTGCAAGAAATTGGATAGTCTAAAACGGCTTTTAGATTTATTTAATTTAATAATTCTAAATTGTACCGCAAGTAGTGTTACTGTATAATTGTCTTTTCTTTCTCGTTGCGATTAGAATTTTGAGTTTATGTTACTATCCGATTGCTCGGTGGTACCTTCAAATACAAATAAGTCGATTTTAATGTTTTATTTAATTTTTTTTATTTAGCAGAAGTGTCTTAAATGTTTGTGTATAATTAGTTTTGTTTGTACTTTGACGCCCTTATATTTCATGTTTGTGGTAGGCTGGTAAAACTCTTTAAAGAAGCCACGACCTAGTGGGCTAGCTAGGGATTTACGCCCTTTTGGGAAGTTTTAATGTTACACCCTGTGATGAAAAAAAAACTAGTGTGGCAGTCAGTGGGACTGCCGGCAGAAGTTATATTCTATGCACGCGCATGGATTCATAAATTTGTATGCGAATGATTTAGCAAACTCATTATACGATATTCGTGGTAAGCAACCCCAAAAACCTCCTAGTACCGTGTGCACACTCTTTTTTGTATCGAATTTGCATAAAATCCTGGAGGCGAGGTCTGTCTTAAGCACCAGGTGTTTCGAACACCATTGCCATTATTATAATCGTATTTAGCGACTCAAAAACCCACCAAGTACCAAGTGTGCACTGATTTCGTACAGAATTTACATAAAACCCCAGGAGAAGAGGTAAATACCCTAGACACCAAGTGCCACAGAGACTTTCGGAATCGTGATATTCGTGTTCAGCGACTCCAAAAACCCAGAGTATATAAATTGAACCCATTTTTAGCAATACTTACCGAGTTGTAAGTTTTCTCTCTATTGTCTGTTCGGAATTTACTTTTCGAATGCAGAAATGCAATTTCCATTTTTACATTATAAAATATAGCGACAAATTTCCTGATACTTTAGCGAATCCAATGCAAAAAAAAACGCATTCCGATCCATCTTACGTTACAAAATGCAACAACCAACAACCTCAAAAGCATAGTGCAGGATATACTGCAACCATGTGACGGTATTTTAGACTACAATACTCATTACTGAATATTATTATTAATATAAAATACTAAACTTAATATGTTAACTTACGTGATAGAATTATAAAATAATCTGTCAAATAATCATGTGGTCCGTCACTATGATATTTATACATTAATTCAGACTGTTTTTTGTATATCTATCCCTTTTCAATGTACAGAATGTTGAGACGTTTTCAAAGGACTTATAGTTATGACTAATAACATGTGGTAAATATTTCATCTTTGTTTTTACCGACCAATATACCTTATAAGTGTGTCTGTCTCTCTCTTACTCACACCATTACATATGTAATGATTTTTCTCATTTAACTGTACACAAATCTTTTCCACCGAGTGCATGAATAGAAGTATAACTTCAAAAAACATACACATTTTTTTAATTAAAATAACCATGGAAAACGATAGATTGGCCAATTCTAATTAACGATCTTTAACAGTTCTTCATAAATAAATTTAATATCAAAAACATCGTTCATAACAAAACTGTAACTAAAATAATTAATATTAAATGAGATTTATAAATAAACTTTGTATGTAAAAAATCGACAAGTAAAATGTACCATGAATGCTTGTTTGTATCTTGATTTCAGAGTTATTTCAAACACTTTTCTGCATAATTCTTTGTCAAAGAATGGAAAATTAATAATCAAATATAAAATTTGTGAAATTTAAGCATATTAATTTATAAGATCAGATATATTATAAAAGGTGATAAATCGATCAGAATGTCTTGTTTGTTTAACATACTGTCGAGATTAGATTTAGATCGATACGTAATTGTTAGGTTGGATCCCCTATCGTTTCTAATTAATGGTTATCAATTTAATTAATCTAATTTTCCGTTGCGTTGGCGCTGCCGGACATTTGCGGAAAGACCTGTTTCGCGTTTTGGATTTCATGATTCATCAAAATGTTCAAACCGCTGACAATATTCAAATTAAAAATCAATCTGCTGAACAGAAATCTGCTTTAATATATAATCAATATATCAGATTTTGATAAAGTTATTAGTAGGTTTTCACTCAAAAGTAATCCGATATAATTTTTCAGTTATGAAACATTTTTTTTGAATATAAAAATTTTAATATTGAATTCTTTATTCAACGAAAATCCATATTTACAGAAAGATAATTAAATTCAAAATAGATTACTGACAAATGTTTTTTTAATTACAAATTTTGTTTTTTCTTCAGATATATATATATATATATATATATATATATATATATATATATATATATATATGTTTCTTTTTATTCTTGGGTAAAGGTTATAGTAATAAATAAGAACACTGATTTTACAACGTTTCGCACATTTTTTATTGTGCTTTATCAAGTCTAAAAATAATTTATATATATAAATTATTTTTAGACTTGATAAAGCACAATAAAAAATGTGCGAAACGTTGTAAAATCAGTGTTTCTTATTTATTACTATAACCTTTAGGTACCCAAGAATAAAAAGAAACATATTAAAATAGTTAAAGAAAATTAAGTACATTATATATATATATATATATATATATATATATATATATATTATAACATATGATAACTCTTGTTCTATTATTATTATAGTATTATTATAGTATTCTATAAGTTACCAAGTTATAAAGTACATTATAACTTTAACATATGTTCCTATCTATTCTCTTTCTTAGGGTCAGAGTTCAAAAATCTCAAATAATAAATGAATTCCAATTTAAATAATATTGAAAATTTCAACAAAACGATTATAAAATTCAACAATCATATACCAAATGATGTTTCAGAACGGGGATTCTAATTTGACCTTAACCTTACTTTTTCTTATTGTGTTGTGCACTTCACACATTACTTTCAAAAAAAAAAACCAAATATAGTTAATTCAAATGTTATGAAAAGCTCTGAATTTTGTAAACAATAAATCAAATTAAACTTGTCTAGGAATGAAAAAAATAACTTATTAAAACAGTGAAACAGTGTACAAGTGAAATTAAATGTTCATCAAATACAGAAAAATCAAACACAGGAATGTTCTTTATTTAAAAAAAAAAATTGGAAATTGATACCGTGTTCTGAAGCTTTCGTATTCTCTCTGGACAATTAAGGCACAGGCTATCCTTTCCAATCGGAATCCACCACTTCCCAGGACATCAATGATATACGGACACTTTATAGATTTAGACGATTAAAATTGCTTCTCATCAGGAAATAATCTGCTCTTGCATCAAATGGTGAGTAAACTAATACTCTCTTTCTTATTAGAAACTAGTTTTACTTTAGTTAAATTAACTCAGGAAGCATTTATATAAATGAACTGCTCAGCATACCATTTCTAACATTCATTTCTCCATATATATATAAATGAACTTTAAGTCTTACCAGCTGCTATCAGGAGTTGTCTTGCGGTTTTTTTAACACTTTTGACTACTTTTATACTTTCTTTTATAAGTATTTAAAAAAAAAATCGAAATTTTAACGGAGCAAAATTTATTACATGTTATCCCTTCAAAAGCTCGAAAACAAGAGAGCGATTCAGAAATCAACAATTTAACAACTGAATCTCCAAACAAACTTACCCTATACATTATTATGCTCTATTCGCCTACTAAATTATTGATCAAATAAAATTACTCAAACTCTAATACTTAATTCCTTATTTACATTTAATACAATAGACATTCTTTTTTAGAATTTGCTAAACTTTTGATGAGTTGTTAATTTTATAATATCTTTCGCCTACTAATTATTTGTCAAATCAAATTACTAAAAATCTAATACTTAATTCATTATTTACATTTAATACAATAATCATTCTTTTAAAATTTGCTATACTTTTAATGAATTGTTAACTTTATAATATCTTATCTACAATATAATCTAATATCTTTCTATTTTCAGAACTTTTCATTTGGAAATTAAACTAATAACAAATCACAATATGGCTTGAAAACAAACATTGTATATTTTGCAAGTAAGTAAACTTTTTTAATTTCCTTCTATGAGTTCTAATACTAAAATTTATGTAAAGCTTTACATTTATGTTTTAACATTTGATTTTCTTATTTCATTTTATCTTAATTTATTTATAATCGGTTTTAATTACCAATGTATCGTAAAATTTATAAACTTTTTCAATATTTACTCTTATTATCTATTTAATACATGAATTTTATATGTTATAGATTAAATTATATTATTTTGATTCTTTGAAATGAATATCTCTTATATGTACTTGTATATTTTAATTTCTTATTTTGTTTTATTTTTCCTTTTTAGGTATTGTGAAGAAGACGATTATAAATTATACCAAATTTACTACATTTGCACTCTGTCTTGGAATGAGAATATATTTTCCTTCTCTCTATTTTTATTAATTTTCTTTATATGTACTTAATTGATATAGCATAGTAACTTATATCATCTCAATATATATATATATATATATATATATATATATATATATATATATCCCTATATATTATAAATGTGAATGTAAGTTTGTTTGTTACGCTTTCACGCGAAAACTGCTTCACCGATCATCATGAAAATTTGTACAAATATTCTTGGAGGTATTAGAATTAACATAGGATACTTTTTATTAAAAAATCACAAAAACTAGCTTCTTCAACGCCATCTAGCGGTTCAGTTATGAAGTTCCAAGCCTGAGTATTCCACCGTGAGGTGGCGCAGTTAATATCTTATATATTTAAACTAGCAATTACGACTTAATAAAGTACTATGGCGCCACCGTAAGGTGGCGCAGTTAATATCACATATATTTAAACGAGCAATTCTTACTTAAGGTTTATTTCGCATAATATCTCATATATTTCAACAAATTCTTGCTAAATTAATAATATGACGCATCCCTTCCCTTCCCTATCCCTATCCCTTCCCTATATATTATAAATGTGAATGTAAGTTTGTTTGTTACGCTTTCACGCGAAAACTACTTAACCGATCATCATGAAAATTTGTATAAATATTCTTGGAGGTATTAGAATTAACGTGGGATACTTTTTATTAAAAAAATCACAAAAACTAGCTTCTTCAACGCCATCTTGCGGTTCAGTAATGAAGTTCAAAGCCTGAGTATGCCACCGTGAGGTGGCGCAGTTAATATCTTTTATATTTAAAATAGCAATTACGACTTAATAAAGTACTAGGGCGCCACCGTAAGGTGGCGCAGTTAATATCACATATATTTAAACGAGCAATTCTTACTTAAGGTTTATTTTGCATAATATCTCATATATTTCAACAAATTCTTGCTAAATTAAATAATATGACGTAAGGTGCCGCAGTTGCTACCTAATATATTTAATCGATAAAAAAAAAATTGAACCCAAAATAAAATCGTAAAAATTTGAAAAAACCAAAAAATACATCCGTTATATGCGGTACGAAGTCCGCGGGGTCAGCTAGTATATTATAAATGTGAACGTAAGTTTGTTTGTTACGCTTTCACGCGAAAACTACTTCACCGATCATCATGAAAATTTGTACACATATTCTTGGAGGTATTAGAATTAACATAGGATACTTTTTATTAAAATAATCACAAAAACTAGCTTCTTCAACGCCATCTAGCGGTTCAGTAATGAAGTACCAAGCCTGAGTATACCACCGTGAGGTGGCACAGTTAATCTATCCTCCCTATATATTATAAATGTGAATGTAAGTTTGTTTGTTACGCTTTCACGCGAAAACTACTTCACCGATCATCATGAAAATTTGTACACATATTCTTGGAGGTATTAGAATTAACACAGGATACTTTTTATTAAAATAATCACAAAAACTAGCTTCTTTAACGCCATCTAGCGGTTCAGTAATGAAGTACCAAGCCTGAGTATTCCACCGTGAGGTGGCGCAGTTAATATCTTATATATTTAAACTAGCAATTACGACTTAATAAAGTACTATGGCGCCACCGTAAGGTGGCGCAGTTAATATCACATATATTTAAACGAGCAATTCTTACTTAAGGTTTATTTCGCATATATCTCATATATTTCAACAAATTCTTGCTAAATTAAATAATATGACGTAAGGTGTCGCAGTTGCTACCTTATATATTTAATCGATAACTTACAAAATATAATTAAAAATGAGTATACAGCTGAAAATTTACGAGAAAATATGATAAAAACGATAAAATCAAAAAAAAAAAAAAAATTGAAAACAAAATAAAATCGTAAAAATTTGAAAAAAACAAAAAATACATCAGTTTTATGCGGTACGAAGTCCGCGGGGTCAGCTAGTATTTATATATATTTCTTTTTATTCTTGGTTATTTTACTAAATAAGAAACACTGGATTACAACGTATCGCACATTCTTGATTGTGCTTTATCAAGTCTAAAAATAATTTATGTAATATTAATTAGTTAATTAATTAACTATAAAAGAAATGATTGAAATAAAACGAGAAAAAGAAGCTGTTAATGACAAAAAAGACATTAATAATCTAAGCCAAATCTACTACAACCTAATAAAATAAGTATAAATAATATAAGTAGGTATATTATATGTTTAATACCACAAGATAGATTTTTAAATAATTTTAATTAATGACATATTCCATCAAAATAAATTGAAAACTTCATGATATAAATTTTATTTCATACTAATACATTATAAACAAATAAATCCTTAGTTACCGTAACTATAAACATGTTCATAACTCCCTCGGTAGTTATACTCAGCAATTATAAATCCTTAACTCCCTCTAATGTATTTACAAAAATAAACCGACAATAATTGTCGAATTTTCCACTGAAATTGTTGCCCTAATTGCAAGAATTTTCCGTTGAACTATTACTACTGTCTATGACTTTAGTCAGACATGATGTTGATGCCTCACTTTTTTAATCTGACACGCCAGCTAACATTCTGTAGAAACTTGTCATATTCTTTTTTATACTTTGGTTCTGACTTTGTCGGTAGTAGTACGGCACAAACTTTCTCAGCTTTTTGTAACAAATCGCCTGAAATCTCACTTTTCTCCAGGTTTTCATTCATTTTCAGAAATTAATAAATTTGATAAATTTTTATTTACAAATTTGTCAGTTGATATATCCATGGTAATCATGCCTACTTAATTATTAAACAACGTTGGTTTAATTTTGAAAACCAGCAAATTTTGGTTTTCACATTTAATTAGTATGAAATAAAAACATTTATCTATCACGTGAGTTATTGGATGTTAATAACCTCGTGCAACTTAACAATCCCTCGGGACTAGCGTCCCTCGGAAATGCAACCTGTTGCCCTCGGTAATTAACATCCTCATAACTCCCTTGATACATAAATAACTATAAAATATTTAACTCCAAGGTAGGTACACTGTTTTAAATGAAATTTTAAAAGAATTTTCAATATGTTTAAATTTGTACATTCTATATATATATATATATTGTAAACACATAGTTTAATATTACATAAATTATTTTTAGACTTGATAAAGCACAATAAAGAATGTGCGAAACGTTGTAATTCAGTGTTTCTTATTTAGTAAAATAACTTGTACCCAAGAATAAAAAGAAAAATATTAAAATGGTTAAAGAAAATTTCATGTAATTTTTGAAAACCGCCAGCAAATCTTGTAAGATGACATTCATTGACTAAATGTTCAATAGTTTCTTCAGCTATATTGAAAGAACATAATGGGCTTTCTGGAACACCCCATTTAAAAAGAGTGGAATTACAGCGTCCATAACCAGTGCGTAGACGGTTCAATTTACACCAGATATTTCTAGGATGTTTGAATCCAGGTAGTGGTTTTGTTGGATCTTCTACTAAACCTCGGTTAAAAACTTTCTCACTTAACCAAATTCTTTTCCAATCTTTCTCTACTGAGAAATGTTCGATACTGTTTACTAATAACCAAAAAGGATTTCTTGATTTTAATCTATTATTTTGGTCCTGGAGGTCTTGCCAGATGATGAAGTCTTCATTAAGTTGATATTTCTGCCACAATTTTTTCGCAGCTAGTTTTCTTCGTACACTTGGTGGAGGAATGTTTGATAGAACAGGTAACCAAGGGGTTGGAGTAGACTTCAACGCACTACTGATGATTCTCATTGTTGTATTTATTTGAGTTTCAATCTTGTGTACAGGGACACTGTTCATCCAAACAGGGCAGCAGTATTCTGCAACAGAAAAAACCAGAGCAAGAGAGGATGTACGTAATGTATGTGCGTCAGTACCCTAATTTGTACCAGATAATTTCGAAATAATGTTATTTCTGGTTTTAAGTTTTTGGCGAACTTTCTCAATGTGTTGTCTATATGTTAAGCTTGTATCCAAAGTTACACCAAGGTAAATAGGATGAAAATTGTGATTTAGTTTTACAGAATTAAATGTTACGTCAAGTTTTCTAGTTTTGGCAGAATTACAAAGATGAAAACAGGAAACCTCTGTCTTAGTAGGATTAGGACATAGACGCCATTTTTTAAAATATTCAGTCATAAGTATCAAGTCATTGTCAAGAACAGTTTCCAGGTTTTCGAATTTATTACTTTGACAAGCTAGTGCAATGTCATCTGCATAAATAAATTTTTTGCAAATAGTTTGCGGTAAATTACTAGTGTACAGATTAAAAAGAAGAGGTGAAAGTACAGAGCCCTGTGGAAGACCATTATTTAGAAATTTAAATCTACTACTATTCTCTCCAATAAAAACCCTAAATTTTCTGTTAGTAAGCATATTTTCGATAAGTTTGACTACTTTCCTGCATTGTAAGGTATTAAATAGTTTGAAAAGTAAGCCATCTTTTCAAACAGTATCGTAAGCTGCTGTCAAATCCATAAAAACAGTGCCGGTTTTAATCTTTTTCTGGTAACCAGATTCTAATGTGTTGTTAAAGCTAAAACTTGGTCACAACAATTACGGTTCGATCGAAAACCTCCTTGTTCAATTATTGGATAAATTCTGTTGTACAACAATCTCTCCAATAACTTATAGCAAATGCTTAACAAAGAAATAGGGCGATAACTGGTAGCTTCTTCTGCTGATTTTCCCGGTTTAAGAATTGCAATCACTTTGGCTTGTTTAAATTCAGGTGGTAAGTAGCCTGAAACTAAAATATGATTAAAAAAACAACTAACTACTTACTTATAACAAAAAGCAATTAAACTACTATGGAATTACAGAAATTTGAAATACTTATAGGTAGATTGTAATTTCTAAGAAAAAAAGGTTTAAAAGTAATTAATTATTAACATCTGTTTGATCGATTTGGTTTTCATAACAGCGATTGGCTAAAAAAAAATTCCATTTAGGAAAAGGTATTGGTATTTTAAACGACTTAAAACAAAGAAGCTTCTGTGTTTCACCTGTAGGCATTTAACCAATTCCTATCAAAAATGGTGAGAGCACAAAGCGCATTCACCATTTATTCGAATAAAACTAATTTTTGATCAAATAAATATTATTATGATTATTATTATTAACATAGGTACTTCAAACAAAAGTATTCAATATCTTTTTTAAAAGTTTGGAGTTCAATATCAATATTGGGGATTTTTAAAGGAGTAAATCATGATTTTTTGTTAGCCCTTAAACATTTGATATGGCAAATATACGACCAACTACATATCAATTTAAAATTGGTATTACAGAGGTTTTAAAAATTATACATCATGAATTTCTGCTCACATCTGACAAAGCCATGAAACGCTAAAAAGAATAAATTATTGGCTTTAAAATGAAAAATACACTAAAAGCAAAAAAATTAACTTCTTTAAAAAAAATGTAGGCAACTAGTCATTTAATTTCCAGTTACGCTTTATTGTGCTTTTTTACAAAAATTTGAAAAACATACGGTTTTTTGTTTGCCTTTCACGTACAGTTAATGCAAAATACTTTTACCAACTATCATTGTGAAGCTCTTTTAACAATATTAAAATTAAAGCACAATGTTATACAAAACAACAAGTTATAATGGTGTCGTGGGACACCAGGTAGGAACTAAGTTCCTTCGGCTAATGAGAATAGAGACAATTTGCAAAAAAAATCTTGCTCAATTTTATGTAGATTTTCTTAATTTTTCTCTTAAATTTTGCTGATTAGTTTTTATTTAAGTGCAGATAGGTATTTAGGAAGTTTAGTATTTTAGGAAATAATAAATTACGTAAAATAAAAGAAAAACGTGAGCGTCTTGGGACGCGCAGCAGAAGTGATAACTTCAACTAATCCAAGTTGAACTTATTTCATATTGAAATTGTTTAACCTGGGAAAAACTTATTACTTAAATTTTATGTACATTAATATAATAATGTGAGAAAAGGTTATTTACTTATAAAACTTTTATTGAGTATAAAATATATTTTATCCTTAGTTACAATTCTTGAATATGTACATTAGAATTTTGTGTTTGTTCATTATTAGTATTATTATTTAATCCTATAAAAGTAACAATTGGCTTATGGAAGGTATAATAAGTAACGAAATTTTTACATTGTGTCATCTGAAAATCTTGCAAAGACTGCATAAAGTACAGTTCCGTGACTTGTTGTGGCTTCTTCTGGCTTATTTATCATTTTTAATTGTTATTTCGATTTCTATATAAATATTAAACGTAGAGCTCGGTAGAGCCGTTGCGAGTTTTTGTTTTGAAAATAAATTTAAAGATTTAAAGATGTTTTTAATCTATATTGTTTACAATGTTTATATTATATTATTAAACTTACCTTTCGTTAGGAGATTTTGTAATGAAAAGATCATCTTTTTCTTGATTCATTATATCTATTATATTTTTTGTAAACACTTTCATGAAAGTTTCGGTGACAGTTAAAAATTATATTATAACTGTCAACATTATGTCTATCGTATAGTTGATTCAGATAGAAGTGTCATCAAGTGGGCTGGGTACGTGTGAGATCATCTTTAACTTTATTACTAGATTCAATGGAAACAGAACTTTAGTTAGGGAATTATATGTCATCGCGATGTGTCAAAATGTTTATAGTTATATTGAGCATATGTAGCAATCTGATCACAAGCTGGCTAATATTGCGATTCAAATTTCACTAAACGTGGGTGCTGCCACTACAAATTTGAATTTTCCAGAGACTACTTGATGACACTTCTATTTGAATCAACTATATACTGAACACTGAGAGGCTAGCGTTGCGTGGAGGCTAGCAGTAACCTTCCTACTAGATTATTCCAAGGACTTCTTGTTACGGTTTTACTATTACATTTTTTTTAGTTCGGTCGCGCAGCAAAATCCTTATCTACTTCAAGCTTAGTTCCAATAAATTTTATTTGTAAAAATAAATATACAATTTATTTATTTTTAAAAAAATTTATAATTTTGACTGTAAATGTAACACTTTCACAAATTTCTTTGAGGTCGTTAAATTCAAAATTATTGTTTATCATTAACATCTGAAAGTTTTTATCACATTACCATTATCCCTATCATTATAACATTTATAATATTAAATAAATAAATTTCAATAATGAAAGGGATTAGTCTACCTGTGAAAAATTATTATCACAGACCCCATTATGTATAATATAAATTTCTCTTTCGGATTACTTTCAATATGGATTTAAACTAATACGCCCTTTTCTAATTACATCCCTTCTATTATTAAAAACATATAAATTAAAGAAGTTTGCAATATTTTATCATTTATAGTTAAATTTTCAATAGTTGTTACTAAAGTTTACTTCTAAGGTTTAACTAAAATATCAATCCAGTAAAAAATGGAAAATTTTGTAAGAGAAATTTCAATAGAAGAAATTAAGAAGATATACTCAAGTGTACCACATTATATAAAAAATCTTGTAAAGAAGATGAATAAATTAGTGGAAGAATACAAACAATATAAAACCATGCATTTATTTTACGTGTATGTAAAACTTTATGACATTTTGTGTGAAGAAATGGAGTCAATTATACACGAAGATACTCAAAAACGAATTAGTTTGTTTAAATATCCACCAGTGTTAGAAAAAATGAACAAAATTGAATTATACATCAACATGTTAAAAAAGGAAAATGAGAAAATTAAATTATATTTTCCATCCGCATCGGAAGAAAAAGCTGCCAATTCAAAAGTGATTTATATTTTAAGTGTTGTTCAACGACAAAAAGAACTTGAAAGGGAAGCAAGAGAAATATTTGAACAAAGTAAAAATCCCAATTTTTATGAAGGTGCTGCTGCAAGACAAAAAATATTAAAAATGGAAGCAAATAGAGATTGTGTTGAACTTTTAAATATAATTAACTCACTGTAAGTTTTTGTTATTCCTTATTTGTATTTGACTATAGTTTAATTGATATTATCAATTATTTGTACATATTTAGGATATTTTTTAATGTTTATAATTATGTAAATAGCTTTTGTTAAAATGTAAATATCAAGTGTACTGTTATGAACGGTATATTTCTATGTGTAAATTTCTGTCTCGAAATTATAATAAACTAGCTGACCCAGTAAACTTCGTTTTGCCATACAATAAATTTTTTTTTAATTTGATTATATTTTCTTTGAAATTATCAATTTTTTGTACATAATTTAAAATCTTTGTGTATAATGTATAGATTTTGTTAAAATGTGAATAATAACTGTACTATTGTAAATGGTATATTTCTATCTATAAATAAAATTTATTACTCAGTATAACATTGTTTTTTTAATTTCTCTCTCGAAATAAGGTAACAAATACCATATTTATAGTAAATAAAAGTATAGGTTTTTACATAAAAAACAAAATTTAATTTTATTAAATTTATTCCAAAACTACAATAAGGGAGAAATTTTTATACAACAATCTATACATCACGCGAACGACATCGCAGGTACATCGATATAGAACCCAAAAATGTGGTTATTTTTTGTTGTATGTCTGTCTGTCTATCTATATGTTTGTGCGCGCATCACATGAAAACTACTGATCCGATTCGAATGCGGTTTTCACAGATGTATTTGTCTTCTTTTAACTTAACATCTGGTGTATAAAAATTTCTCCTGCCACCCCTTTAACGGGGTGAGGGAGAAATTTTTATATAACAGTTAACACGCCACGCGAACGACGTCGCGGGTACACCTAGTAATGTAATAAATAAAAAGAAATTATGTATAAAAACTGATGCTAAAGTAACAAGTAGAAAAAGTTTTGAATTGTAAAATTCGGCAAACATTTCAGTTAATGCATAAAAACCATAAATGGAAAAAACATTTTGTTCGTATAAAATGGTTCTTAATGGTAAATTAAAAAATTGCATATATTTTGTAAATAGCAAGTGTTTGGCATTAAGAATGCGTTTTTTTGCACTAAATTGACATTATTTTTGGTAAAATAACACAATAACTGATATTTATTTCAATTAAATTTTATGTTTCTATAAAATCGAACTTTTTGTTTTTACAAGTTGAATGCATTGATTCGAACGTTCACAAAAAAAAAATTAAATTCATCTTCCATGTCTCGCTTTGTATTATAACTAGAAGATTTCTTAAAAAACAAAACGTTTATTCATAAAATACAATTATGTTTGTTTAGAATAAGATTCTCTAACGATTATTGTGAATTAAAATATTTTTACCCCTGAAAAGGTATTGGAACCACCCCTAAGTTAAAACCATACTTTGGCATAGGATGCTATCTACTGTGAAAATTGATACATTTTAATAATGCATTTAAACCCAAATATTATGATATATTCTATTTATTGGAAATATTTAACCTCTACAACTACCCCGTTTATAAACAAAAGTTTGTTTCTTGCTTCTACAAAACTTATTTAGTTTAATTTCAACATTTCAACCTTTATAACCACCGCTTTTTTAAAAGTGATTTAACAACCCCAATCAAAAGTTTTGTTCACTTTTAATGTTTTACCGTTAAAATTGTTCTTTTACCGGACTAAGAAAAATTTTGGAAACTAGAATGCATAGTTTTTCTTAAGGTCCAAAAACCCGTTTACTATTAATATATATTGATATGGATTTTTCTTCTTGGTGCATGTTCCTTCAGTGAGTTGTTGGAACGTGGTCCATGATTTTTAAATTGGTTGTCTTGATTAAGTATTTTTTTTGATATTGTATTTGTTTTTTGTTTAGTATAGAGATTGTTTTTAAGTTGTTAAGATATTATTATGGATTAGATTGTCAAAGAATTGTAATGGAGAACACTCATTAATAAATAAAAAAAGTATAAGAATAATAAGAAAGATAAAAATAAAGCAGGAGCAAACAGTAATACAAACCAGAACTTGAAAGATACAGAAAAGCAGTATAGAGAAACAGCTGAGCAGCAGAAAGGTATTAGATAGATAGAAAGGCAGCAGCAAGAAGGAGTTGGAAAATAGTAAGAAGAGGAAGATATGGAGTAAGAATTGAATATTGGAAGAAGAAAGATTCAAAAGAAGATAAATTATTTTTTTATTTATGATTTTTGTATTTTTAGGACAATCAATTTAAAAATTTTGGAATCCACGACCTATAATTTTATTGAAGAAGGGTGTTCCGGAAGGAGGATCCATTTCAATATATATATTGTGATGATATAAGGTAGTATGCTATAATTAATAAAAAAAAAAATTAAATAAAGTTTTTATGAAGTAATTAAACGAGGACAATTTTGATCTCTGGGTAGAATACAAAGCCATACAGTTAGTATAAGTTTGTTCAAATTTTGTTAATATTTAAGTTTTTGGTTTTCTTTCTTCTTTCCTAAAAAAGAGAAAATAAATATAAGTAAATAGAATATCAAATATGAGTTTTAAAACATATCTATTTGTAAAAAAATAGCATATAGTTGTTTGTTATAGTTTAAATTTAAATGACTTTTTTTTTTGAAACAAAATAAGAAAATTAAATATTTGAAAATAAAAAAAAAGGATTTTATATAAATTTATAATGATACATATTGTTGTTTTATAATAATTTAAATTAAGGAATCATATTTAAATAGAATAAGAAAGTTGTGTGTGAAAATATCAATGCTAAAGACTTATAAATTTTAAATTAAGAATAATTTAAATCATGTAGTAAATTAGAACTTATATACTTACGTTTACAATAATCAATATTGGAATTTTAAAGCATTATATTTATTTTTATAGAATTGATTTTGATGAAAATAAAAAATCCTAAAATAGAAAAGTATTTTAGATTATAATTTAATAAATATGTGATTTTAAGTTCATTTCAAAGGTAACAGGATTTTGAATTTAAATAATTGTTTAAATCTGTATTAGAAATCGAGTATTCTGATTTGTAATTTATGTAAAAAAATTATCAAGTAGGTAAAAGACACTAGATAGATAGGTATTCGAAGTTTGTTGAATTTTTCAGTTGTTTGGTTGTTGATTTTGTAATCGCTCTCTTGTTTTTTGGAGATTGAAGAGAAAAGACGTATTAAATTTTGTTCTGTTTTAAAAATTGAGTTTTTATTAAAAAAGATAGAAATAATTGAGTATAATTGATATAAAAGTATAGCGAATATAAAGAAGAAGTAATTGAGCATATATGGTAAGCAGAAAATCTGATTTAGATAGAAAATAAAGTCCAGAAATATTAGAGTGGAGCTGTAAATTGTATGAGACACTTTATAAGTAAATTTAGAAGAGAATTGTAGCAGATAATACGTTAAAGTAATAGAATTCATTTACCTTTAGAGAAGTATATAGAGTTAGCTGATTATCCAGAGATTTTTAATGAAATTTTTAATGGTTATGGAGATAATCATATTTAAATCCAGGTGTGAAGTCATCTAAATGTTTAAGAAGTTCTACGAGAAACTGGTATAAGTTCTTTCTTTATTAACAATAAAAAACTTTTGTGTTTTATTATAAATATTGTACGAACATTTTCACTAATTACTATTTCCTTAGTATATAAGTTTATTTCTGTTGTTTCAAATTGTGATAATTATCAGATTTTTCATTTTGTTTAATAAGCCAAGTTGTTAATTATTCGTTTAATTTTCAATCGCTTGTTAAAAAAAAGTTAGGTTATAAATTTTCTTCTCTTTCTAAATTCTTAACGCAATCATGTCATTTGGTATATAAGAGTAGTAAATTTTTTATATTTATCCAATAGTATATAATTTATTTAAACTTGCATTGAATTCTGCCCAAGAGAAAAGAGTCAGTGTCGGGTAAATAAATAAATAAATAATTTAATATAATCTAAATTCATAAAATTGAAATCATAAAAACTAATTTGCCTATATAAAAATTTTAAATAAAATTCAACGTTCAAAATTTATAAACTACAAGGCAAATTTTAATTATAGCATAATAACTTATATATTATAATTCTTAGCAAGTTATATATGTTATATATATATATATATATATATATATATATATATATATATATATATATACAGGGTGTTTCTAAATTGATGCGAAATATTTCACAGGGTGATTTTTTAGGGAAAATTAAGGGGGGTCTTTGATATAAATTTTTGTTCAAAATCGCTCTCCCTCCAAGTTACAGCCCCTTAAAGTTGGGAGAAAACAATTGTTTTTATTTAATATCTCCACTATGGAAGAATTTAGAAGAATGAAATTTGGCAGATAATTGATGCTAATAAAATCGCATCTTTTGACAATTTTTGTAACCCTGCATTGTTTATACAATGGGGTGAAAAAATCAACCATTATGATATTTTGCCACAGAACTTTTTAATGCGTCCACATTTTCCTACTTAAAAAATTGATTCAAGAAGACGGACTTAAACTGCAACTTTTTTATGTTTCGACTATTTCTCGTAAAATTGTTAGTTTGATCACAAAAAAATAAAATAGGATACAATTCGATATTACTTATTCCTTTTTCACATAAATCCAGAAGCGTTATTGTTTGTTAAAAACAGAGTAAGCAGATGTCAAATAATGTCATAATTGGCAGATAATTATTGCTAATAAAATGACATTTTTTGACGGTTTTTGTAGCCCCGCAATGTTCATACGAGGGGGTGAAAAAATCATCCCTTATAATATTTTGCCTCAGATTTTCCTAGTTAAAAAATTGATTTAAGAAGGCGGACTTAAACTGCAACTTTTTTACGTCTTAACTATTTCTCAGTAAGTTGTTTCTTTGACCATAAAAAAATAAAATATTACTCATTCCTTGTGTACATACATCCAGAGTGGTTATCGTTTGTTAAAAAAAATAAAGTAGGCTAGTATTTTTTAACCCCCTCGTATAAACATTGCGGGGCTACAAAAACCGTCAAAAAATGTCAATTTATTAGCAATAATTATCTGCCAATTATGACATTATTTGACATCTGCTTACTCTGTTTTTAACAAACAATAACGCTTCTGGATTTATGTGAAAAAGGAATAAGTAATATCGAATTGTAACCTATTTTATTTTTTTGTGATCAAACTAACAATTTTACGAGAAATAGTCAAGACATAAAAAAGTTGCAGTTTAAGTTCGTCTTCTTAAATCAATTTTTTAAGTATGAAAATGTAGACGAATTAAAAAGTTCTGAGGCAAAATATAATAAGGGTTGATTTTTTCACCCCCTTGTATAAACATTGCAGGGTTACAAAAATTGTAAAAAAATGCCATTTTATTAGCATCAATTATCTGCCAAATTTCATTCTTTTAAATTCTACCGTAGTGGAGATATTAAATAAAAACAATTGTTTTCCCCCAACTTTAAGATGCTGTAACTTGGAGGGAGAGCGATTTTGAACAAAAATTTATATCAAAGACCCCCCTTAATTTTTGCTGAAAAATCACATTGTGAAATATTTCGCATCAATTTAGAAACACCCTGTATATATATATATATATATATATATATAATATTTGCTGAAAAATTAATTATTAGTAAAAGTGGTTATTGGGTAAACAGCAATACTTAACGTTAAATAAAACTCTTTAGAGTATTTTTAATCCAAGCTTTCGTAATTACTTTATTACATTATCAAGGAGCTACAAAATTAAGAGTGACAGAATGCAAGTAGAAATAAATTATAAATTTATACTTACATCTCTGTGAGGTTATAACGTTGTTGTTCTAAAAGAAATTAACATGAGTAAATAATAAATTTTAAAATTAAAATGATGTTTTTTATAAGTATTATCAAATTGATGTTTCTCACAAGATATGACATTAATGATTAAATAGTCATGTAACTATGATATCAAAAGTAATAAATTAGAGAACTAACTATAAGGTATTAGGAATAATAAAAAAAAAATTTTTTTTATAAATTATGGAAGTATTAAGATATAACAATATTAAAGCTTAGATGTTATTAGCCCTAAGGGATTATCCTGGATGTATATCCCTCTAAGATCAGTATAACTGTGCAATGATATAGAAAAACCAGGAAAAAACTATATCTGCTGATCTTTACAATAACTTAATATATTTGAATTATAATTATATCTTATCTATATTCTGTCACTCTTAATTTTGTAGCTCCTTGATAATGTAATAAAGTAATGACGAAAGCTTGGATTAAAAATACTCTTAAGAGTTTTATTTAACGTTAAGTATTGCTGTTTACCCAATAACCACTTTTACTAATATATACATATATATATATATATATATATATATATATATATATATATATATATATATATATTGAGATGAAAGACGATTCTATCATATGTATAATATGTAAAATTAAATATAAAATGATTAAAAAGAATATTCTTGATCCCAGGAAAGAGTTCAAAGCTTTGATATTTGTATAATTTAGTTTCATTTTTCAGATTATTAAAAATTATTCTCTTCATTCCTAAAAAAAAGGAGAAATACAATAAGAAAGATTAATTAAATCTTATATATTAAAATACATGCGTTGGTTTAAAATAATTTAATTAATCGAATAAATAATTAAATACTTACTTTTAATAGATTGTGTATAAATTTTCACTACCATAATTTCCATATTTATTATTTCCATAATATTCATATTTGTCATTTATAAAATTAATAAGAAATTGAGAAATTCTAAAAAAATTAAATTTATATTAAAACATAATAGAAAATAAAATTTATAATTTTTGTTAGAAATCTAGTATGTAAGGTTATAAGACAAATTTGCAAAATAATGTTATAAATCTAGTGTGTATGATGATAGAAATTGTTAAAGAAATTAAGATAAGTAATCTAGTTTGTTTTATTTGAATAGAAGTTTGTTTTGGAAAAATTTATATAGGAGATAGATTGTTAGTGATAGGCTTTTGTTAGTTTGTTGATTTTGGGCGATTGTTTCTCTTTCCCTTGATCGTTTGAAGAGAATGGTTTTAATAAATCCTATGCAGTATTAAAATTGAGTTTTTTGATAAAATAATAAGTTAAAAGAGATTTGGATAATATAATATTGGTACTAAAGTTGAATAGAAGGAGTTTGTACGAGTTTGGTAAGAAGAAAGATTATTTAGAGTTATTTTAAAAGATTGAAAAAGTCGACGAGAAGAGATATTGGACTAGAAAGAATATTTATCATTGCTAAGAAGATTAAATCATCAGGTTAAGAAGAGAAGTATTAAAATAGATACTTACCAGTTCTAAATATAGCAGTTCTTCTCAAGAATTAAAGAAAATTTTTCATTTATATGGTTTGAGCAGTTCTTATATGGTAGAAGGCTTGGAGAATTGAATTAGCAGCAGTTATACGGTATTTTAATATAAAAAATAAATAATTGTGTGTTTAATTTCTTGTTGTATAAACTCTATTCATTTTCACTTTTATTTAAAAATTAATTTTGCACATCACTATATTTAAGAACATTTAGAATTTCTTATTTTCACGTTAAAATTTGATTAAAACAATTACTTTGCACATTCACAGTCACAAAATATTAATTTAGAAATTTTTAAGGTTATGTATTCAGTAAAAAAATCGATAATCCACGTGACCACGAGTCTGTTCTTATTATTGGCGTTCCAAATAAGGTATTTAAATTAATTTAAAATTCTGTTTATAATAAAATTAAGAGTTAAATTTCAATAATTAATTTTTCTAAATTTTGAACTCTGCTCTGAAGGTAAGAGTAGCACGGGTAATATAAAATTCATATTTAGAATCATATATCAAAGTCATTTACATTAATTAAAATATCTTATAAAAAGTTTAAATTTAATTAAAAAGGAAAAATTTTGAATTATAGCATATATACTTATAAATCAAATACTTATATATAAGTAATATATGTTATAATATATATATATATATATATATATATATATATATATATATATATATATATATATATATATATATATATATATATATATATAATTAAATAGTAATATTTGCTGAAAAATTAATTATTAGTAAAAGTGGTTATTGGGTAAACAGCAATACTTAACGTTAAATAAAACTCTTTAGAGTATTTTTAATCCAAGCTTTCGTAATTACTTTATTACATTATCAAGGAGCTACAAAATTAAGAGTGACAGAATGCAAGTAGAAATAAATTATAAATTTATACTTACATCTCTGTGATAATTTGATAATACTTATAAAAAACATCATTTTAATTTTATAATTTATTATTTACTCATGTTAATTTCTTTTAGAACAACAACGTTATAACCTCACAGAGATGTAAGTATAAATTTATAATTTATTTCTACTTGCATTCTGTCACTCTTAATTTTGTAGCTCCTTGATAATGTAATAAAGTAATTACGAAAGCTTGGATTAAAAATACTCTAAAGAGTTTTATTTAACGTTAAGTATTGCTGTTTACCCAATAACCACTTTTACTAATTACTTATATATATATATATATATATATATATACCTATATGCAATCTAAAAGAAATCCAGAGTTAAATATATTTAGAAATCGAGAAAATAAGGAAAAGAAAATATCAACACATCTGCTTCCGACAGGTTCTCAAGGTAAATACAATTTTAGTTACTGTTGAAAAATTACCACGTTTATTTCAAATCGTAGTTATTATTTTTTTACCGTTTTTTCTACATCAAAGGGACAAATTTATTTGTTGATTAATATCATAGAGAGATGTGTTGGTAAAGGAAAACAGCCTACAAAGTATGAGAAAATAAAATTTCCGAGTAAATTGGAAAACGTCGACATGCGAAACTAATACTAATACTATTTATTTTACAAATGGTAAGTTCTCATAACAAATTCTGGCGACAATAAGAAAATAAAATTAATCCTTTATAAATTTCTATAAAGTGAAGATGTTATTACAAATTATTATCTAACATCCATAGTGTAATTTTGATGATATCTTAATCCCTCAATTTAAATATCACTATCCCTTGACACCTTTCACTTTTTTTTTGTTGTATAATATTTTATTAACTTTCTGGTACATTGTTTTGAATTCTTTTTAATGTCAGTTTTTGTAAGTCTAATTTATAAATTTCATAAATCCTATGAGAGATATTTCAAAAAAGTTCTTAACAAAATTTAACAAGATTTTACAAAAATAATGTGAAAATCTAAATGTCATAAAATTATGAAATAAGTTGAGATAATATCTAAGAAAAGCGGAAAATAAAAAAATATGAATAAACAATTGAGTAATTCACTGGTAAAGATAACAAAAAAGAAAATCTAAATGTAACATTTAATTCTCATGGGAAAAGAGCCAAAAAGGAGTATAAGAAAATAAAATTAAGTTTCCGAGTGAATTGGCAAAAGTCGACATGCCAACAACGGCTTCGACACTACTTATTTTACAAATGGCACGTTTCCGTAACAAATTCTCGCGACAAATTCGGATTATTGCGAAGGATGAACTCCAATTTACTTTATTGCGCAAATATTTGACACTTATTTTTTCTACCCAAATTTTTACGAACAATTCACATGCACATAGGAAATTTGAATCGCATTAAAAGCAATTTATCTACTTTTATATGAGTAATAAAAGTTATTTTATTATAAGCTTAATACATTATAGATAGATTGTTACTTATAGTGGGGTCGATTGTTCCCTATTAAACTGCAACCTAAAAAATGTTCCAAAAGTTCTTCAATTTTAAGAGAGTCTATTATTTGCATAGGAAGTACGTTTATTACCTGATCAGGCACTAAGAAGTCATACTTCATTTAATTAGGTCTTGGCAAGTAATTATTTAGCAGTTACACATAACATTATGAGCTGTTTCACATAGTCACAAAATCTACATGTTCCACTGTCCATTTAACAGAGATGATGAATTCTTGCAATTACCCTGATTTCAGGTTTACAATAGAGCAGTGAAGGTTTTATAACCCTTCTTGCTTTTTTGGGCCTGGATTGTATTTGCAGAATGTTTCTTTTTTTTTAGTTATAAAATTCATCCATAATGCAGCATTTTAAGATAGCATAAACAGGTTCAGGTCTGATAAAAGAGGTTCTCGCTTGTTCTTTTTCGAGACCATCTGCAATATCGTTAACGACAATTTCTTAATGCTCTGGTCCCCTCAGCGAAAACCATCTGCAATATCGTTAACGACAATCACTTTATGCTCTAGTCCCATCAGCGAAGTTAATTTATCGTGTTTAGCTAGTTCACTAACATTTATAAAACATGATTCGAAACTCTCATAACTCTACAAAATCTATGTGGAAAATCATAAACCCAAAGAGGAACATCAAAAAAAAAAACTTCCACTCTGACACCATATGTCTCAATACGTTTAATCACTATTTGTCAGAAATTGCTACCAAAATGTAAATTTAAACAATAGTTTGTAAAATTATGAATGCATACAACCAAATGCAGGTTCTCGAGTGTAGGGTCATAAAGCTCATTTATAGACCACCTGCTGGCCCTGCTGCGCTTGGGACTTCAAAGACTCTTTAACCAAATGTAAATATAAACTCTTTAAAAGTTTACCAAATAACCTTTTTTAAAAGCACATTAATTTTTTTTAATGAAAACGCATTCGACTTAGTTGAAGAATATCTTATCTTTGTACTTTTATGCATTTCCCAATCGTTCTTCTTTGAAATTGGTCTAATAAGTAAAGGCAGCTTTTGTAAGTGTAGTGATTTAGCTTTGTTTTAACTCACACTTATTAATACTAACATTAAGTATGTCGTTTTGGTGACATCTATAGGTCTCTTTATAGATTGGAGTGCTCCAATCCTTAGAATCCCATGATATCCTCTAAGATCACCGGGTTCTAGAGATTTGATTTTTGTTAACCTATAGGTACATTTCAGAGCAATTCTCTTTACCTGTAAATGCAAAGAAAAAAGGTCTAGAATTACCTTCAGCGCACCAGTAGTACTCGATCTCATTAAGATATGACCAATAGGTCATTTTAGGTTCAGGACCCTATATTTCCCCAAAATGCATACGGGAGATTGCTATAGACTTTGTAGCATTGGAGGTTACATTTGCGACGTGTGGATTCCACGTAAGTTTTCATTTATGGATAAGTCCAATGTATTTACCTCTTCTTAGATTACATTATTACTTTATATATAACAGGAGGTTAAATCACTGATTTTCTTCTGATGGTTAATGAAATGACTGTCGTTTTCTAAGGATTGGCCAAAAGTCCTTACTTTGAACGCCAAGTAGTTATGAGATCTAAGGCATGCATTTAGCAATAAAACTGTGATATTTACTTCTTACCACAAGAACTAAATCGTCAGCATAGCCCAGAGCAATAAACCCTTCTCTTTTAAGTTTTACTCGGCAGCACTAATATAATCATATTAGTTGTTATCGAATGCTCCCTTTATATCTATAAACTCAGATTAAGAAATTTTTTTGTTTTAATAGCATTTTCAAGATCTCTTATGTAACGTTCGTTTTCGAGCATACCATCCGGACTATATATTTTTATATTATCTATTGTTATCGCGCCGATACGAGAGAGGATTGCCAGTTTGGTAGGAGAAAATATGTTTCTTCGATAGATTATGATTTAAATTCGTTCATTTTATCTGCAAATCTCAATAAATTCAGATTTATTTCTTAATATCTTCGCCCTTCACTGTGGGTCATTGCCATCTATAAGAAGGGCCCTATTAAGGACCAGTTAATTCATACAGGAAATTACGCTGTCTGCTGACAGCCATTTTTGAAGCCGACACCAATTGCAGTTCTGTTCCACATCTAACGAAAATCCGACAGGAAGTTCCTTGAAAGGAGTTCAATCCACCTTGCAGTTCCGTTCCACATCTAACGAAAATCCGACAGGAAGTCCCTTGAAAGGAATTTAATCCACCTTGCAGTTCCGTTCCACATCTAACGAAAATCCGACAGGAAGTTCTTTGAAAGGAAATTCTATCCACATTTGTAGTTCCGTTCCACACCTAATCGAAACTCCGTCAGAAGTCTTCGAAAATGATAAGAGAAATAATTAATTTTTACTAAATCATAATTAAAGTTATATATCAAATTAAAACTGATTTTTCGGATTTTATTTGTGTGTCTGTACTTGGCGCCCTTTAATTAATGTTTGGAGAGATTTAAATAAAACTCAGAAGGAAGCCATGACCCTCAGGAGCTAGCCTAGGGTAATTTAAGGGTTACAAAGTTGGCGCCCAACGTCAATTTAACCTTTAAAGGGTTAATTAAGCTACAAATTGGCGCCCAACGCCAATTTAATTTTTTTAAAGTCTAGTTAAGCTACACTTACGAGGTAATACATTTCATGTTAATTTGGCAGGTTGATAGAGAAATTGTTCCTAGTGAAGTAGTATCTTTAGATGTGTGTCAAGTATTTTTTCCATAAATTTTATCTGACGAGTAAAAGGATTTAAAAATATTCGTTTATATACCAGTATAGTAAATAAAGTATAGTTAGATAGTAAAGACAGACGTAGTTATTGTCTTTTTCTATAAGTATTCTCAAAGAAAACAAGTACAAGCGATAAAACCTCGTCCAAGAAAAACAAAAGCGAATTTAAAGCTTCGGTGAGCTTGTATTTCATTAGTGACATGGATGTATGAAGGTTTTCCTTTGCAAAAGGAAAAAAGAAAAGCTATCTTTCTTTCGCTATTTGAAGTCTTGACAAAAAATTAGCTTTAATAGAAAAAATAAAATAGATTGAGTATGCTTTGTTAAAACTTATTAGATACGGCAATTTAATGAAAGATAAAGGAATCTTTGTAAGAAAAATAAAAATTGTTTTGTTTCTATATTAAATCCACGAGTCATTTCTTGAGGTAAAAATTTAAAAGCGCATTGTTTTTTGAATTTAACAGGTGTACCCAAATGAAAATAAAAATTTAAAAAAAAATTATTGAACCACCTTCAAACAGAAAAATGCACTAAAAAACAAAAAATTAAATTTCTATTTCTTAAAAAATTGTAAGCAAATAGGCATTTGCAATTCTTATAATATAATTTTATTTGTTTTTATTTTGAGATAAATATCAACTTTCTATTTAAAGATTGCTGGATATTGCCTTTAATCCGTCAATTTTAATACCGCTACCTGTGCGAAAACCATTATAGTTTCAAATAATAATACCCCTAATTATACCTTTCCCTTATCTATTAAAGCTGTGAAATAAACAAATATTCCAAAAACTTCCACAACTAAACTCTTTATATTGTGTGATATATAAATATTAAAAAGAAATTAGTGATAAAATGGATTTAAGAACTACAAATTTATTATCAGAAGATGTGTATAAAACCAGCCAGATTAGTTGGAATATTCCTAATAAATAACCCTATCCTGTATCTGTATAGGAAATACAAATTTATTTTATTGAATATTTTTCTTTATCCTTTTGAATTTTCATAAATTTTTTCTACTACTACAATAGAATACTGTCATTCTTGTCTGATTTTTAAGCAGGAAATCGATGTCATTTTTGCATATTGTGCAAAAATAATTTTTCGCACACTCTGCGGGAATACGCCAGTTTATGAAAAACTGGTATTTTCATGAAATCTCAATAAACCATCTATCAATAAAATTTTGAAATTACCAATCCAAAATTTAATGAAACACCACCACAGTATGTTAAATATTCTGATATATATTTTGTTATTATTATTATCACAATTCAATTCATCTAAACGATAATAAAAAATCAAATATGTAGGTACTTTAAAACTAACCTGCTTCCTGGTTCTGCATGCATTTAAAACTTTTATATGCCTACAGCCAAATGTGGTCTTGTAGGTAAACTTTAAATAGATATACTTAATAATTTTTATTTTGGTAATTTTCTCTTTAATAATATAATTGTATAAATAGGTATAAAAATAAATATTTATTCAAATTATAACCCTGTTTTCTCTACGCTCACGACAACTGACAACTGTCAATACTATCTAGTGTACAGGATAAGTTATTAGGAGGGGTAACGGCATTTCGTTTGTGTTAATTATGAAATACAAGTTGTTCTAGGAAGTTTTTTAAATAAAGTAGTTTTTCTACAGAATGGTTCAAAAAATAATCTTCTCAAATATCACTCGTCCTGTAATATTTTACTAGATAAATTTTTATTTTCCAGACTCAAACTTTTTTATTTTAGGCAAAACTACTCAAACAAACTGAATATGATAAAATCACTCGTCCTACGGACTCGTGATTTTATCACATTTCAGTTTGTTATCGTATTTTTGCCAAAAAGTTTTCGTGGAAACTAAAAATTTATCGACAAAATTTTAAGGACTCGTGGTATTACCTTTGATAAAACTGTTAGTCGAGGCAATGAAGCCGAAATTTAAACATCAAAACGAATTTGAATGATTCTTTTTGCACTTGATTCGTGAGTGCATCAGGAAACTTTGTGACCTTATGCAATCATGTAATATTAGAAAACTGTATTGTGTATACAAAAAATGCATTTTTAAGTGCATCTCAAATAGAACTCGTTATTTATTGGCTGAAATAATTTTTATTTTGTTACTCATAGTTTTCCTGGGTCGCTAAAAAACGAATATGTCATTGGAAGTAATCTCTGGAGTACCTGGTGCCTAGGATACCTAATGTTTACATAGCCTCCTTTAGTTTTTCGTAATATCGTTATAAAATTAGTCAAAACTCGAGGTTATTTTTGGGCTTACTGAAAATGAATATGACATTGGGAGTGATGTCCGGAGTACCTGGTGCTCAGGATACTTACTGTTTAACTCTTCTTCTGGAGTTTTCGCGAATATCGTTAAACAATTAGTCAAAACTCAATGTTCGGTTATTTTTGGGTTCGCTGAAGACGAATTTGACATTGGAAGTGATATCCGGATTACCTGGTGTACAGGATACCTACTATTTACCTCGTCTTCAAGAGCTTTCGGTAAATGCATTAAACAATTTGTCAAAACTCAAAACCAGGGAGTTTTTTGGCTTACTGTGAACGTTTATAATATGAAACAATCTACGTAGTGGCTAGTGTTTAGCACAGCAACCTTTACGTCATCTCCTAGAGTTTCATTAAATATATTAAAAACAAAACCCATTTTTTTTTTAATTTAGTGCAAAAACCCTAAAATTATTTGTTGTGATTAATTGTATAACGATATTACCAAAAACTTCAGGATACAAGGAAAACAGTAATTATCCTGGGCATCAGATACTCCGTAGATCACTTTTTGTGTCTAATCCGTTTTCGGCAAGCCCAACTACCTCCAAGTATGGATTTTAACTAATACTTCAGAGATGC
Source organism: Altica lythri (assembly GCA_964028335.1). NCBI lineage: Eukaryota > Metazoa > Arthropoda > Insecta > Coleoptera > Chrysomelidae > Altica > Altica lythri. Next base: position 16,741,023 of record OZ034801.1, on the reverse strand, counting down.
TGAAGCTATTAGCAGCTAGCAACAAAATTCACAACCAGTTAAAGTCAACAAGAACCTCGTCTCAACACAGCAGGGACCTTAGTGCTCCATTTTCGGTCAATAGCTTCACCGATTTTAATCTTTTTTATATCTTTCTGTCACTGTTTTTCAGCTACAAGTAGCTACAAATTCCGACCGCTAGCTTTATTGTAAAGAGAGCAGTAACTCGATTTTTGGGGAATCGGTTGGAGCTACAAAATCTTTTATTCAGCAACTAATTAGCAACTATTTAGCTATAAATTCACATGAAAAGATTAGTCATTTTTGCTGACTGTATTCACTTACAGCTTAATGGAGCTACTGGGAGAGATAGCCTATCGGAATTTAAGTGAATAACTGAATTGATTACAATTTTAAAGTTAGAATGCACTACATAAATCATACTAAATATGATAAAACATAAAAACTCCAAGTTTTAAATTTTTTTTACACTTTTGAAAACAAATAAAGAGATTTTTACTTATTTTATATAATCTAAAGCCCTATTTTTACCCGAAGGTGTTAAGTTTTACGAAACTTTCAAACAAATAGTTTCAGCTATAAACAGATTTCACGAGTGTACAAATTTTTTCCATTCTTTCTTATTAGGTACTTGCTTTCTTCTGTGCTTCGTTCCAGGTTACGCCTCATTCGCACAACATGTCAAAACCACTTTAGCTGTTGTTTTTCAATGCTTTTTAAAGTCGATTTTACTTTTAATTCTTCTTATTTCTAATTTTGTCTGTTCTTGTACATCCCTTTACTGCTCTCAAATATCTCATTTCCAGTGCTTGAATCTTGCTTTCTCCGTTAAGTATCCAGCTTTCACTACCAAAGGTTAAAGTTGGTTTGAAGACCGTGTTGTATACGGTTATTTTGGTTTTCTATCGTGAGATAAGAAGAGAAATGTATTTATTAACTTTTTAAATTATTTTCACTTTACTTTTGCAACGGCTGTTAATGGTTTTTGCTGGTAAAAGCGTGTTAGCTAGTGCCATCTTGCTATTAGTACCAAAGATAATTGAACTAGCCGTCTCTCCCGTAAGGCTATGTTCCTTGGACTTACCCTATAAAACTAAAAAAAAAGTGAGAGGTGTCAAGGGACAAGTTCCTTTCGATTAATTAGTGAAGGAATTGTAATTTGTAAACACAACAGACTGTTTATACATACATAAGCATTTATTATTGTCTCTATAAAATCTCTACTTACCTAACTCCATCAGCAATATCCGGAATTTGTGCAGAAACACTGTCAGGATACATTATTGTTATTAGTTATTAACTACAAAAAACCTGTATAAACTTTTAACAAAGTCGCGACACTCCACTGTTTAAAGCAAAATAGAAAATAGTAAATCCATTATTACCTAAATATTTTCAACAGTTCGTTTCTTTTAACTAATGTGTCCATTCATACAATACCAGAGGTTTAGATAACATACATATACCAAAAACTACTTTTTATTTCAATTGAATTTAAAACAGGAATTAACAATTTAATACAAAATTTTAAAATATTTGACAGTAACTGACAGTTAAGGTAATTTGACGTACCTAACCAGTCAAGTTACGAACTATTTTTAAAATGTTTATGAATTTATTAATTTATAAAAACAGGATAAAATAAAATATAATACTATTATAGGTAGGTACTTATTTTTGGAACGAAGTTCCCTTTCGGGCGTTACGACCAGTTACGACTGAGACTAGAGGCTAGCCGAAAAAAATTCAGACCAAAAGTTGTCACGACACGACACGACACACGCATGTTTCTCTGTCTGTCTGTCTCTCTCTCACAGACCAAAAAATAAAAAACTCTCTCTCTCTCTCTCATAGATAGATATATTAGAATTAAAAAGACACTATTTTAAATTAAAAGAAAATGTACATTAAAAAGAAAATACTGTAGAAAAAAAATAATTACCTGTAATAGTATTATATTTCATCCTGTTTTTATAAATTAATAAATTCATAAACAATTTAAAAATAGTTCGTAACTTGATTAGTTAGGTACGTCAAATTACCTTAACTGTCAGTTACTGTCAAATATTTGAATTTTAAAATTTTGTATTAAATTGTTAATTCCTGTTTTAAATTAAATTGAAATAAAAAATAATTCTAGGTAGATGTATGTCATCTTAACCTCTGGTATTGTATAAATAGACACTTTTGTTCAAGGAAACGATTTGTTGAAAATATTCAGGTGATAATGGATTTACTATTTTGCTTTGAACAGTGTAGTGTCGCTACTTTGTTAAATTTATACAGGTTTTTTGTATTTAATAAATAATAAAATAATAGAAAATAATAATAATAATATATTCTGACAGTGTTTCTGCACAAGTTCCGGATATTGCTGATAGAGTTAGGTAAGTAGAGTTTTTATACAGACAATAATAAATGCTTATGTATGTATAAACACTCTGTTGTGTTTACACATTACAATTCATTCACTAATTAATCGAAAGGAACTTCGTTCCATCCGGGTGTCCCTTGACACCTCTCACTTTTTTTTCTATAGTATTTTCTTTTTAATGTAAATTTTCTTTTAATTTAAATTAGTGTCTTTTTAAATGTACTTTTATTAGTATTTATGTATATTAGGTTTTCCTATTTAAATAAAGATATATCTATTTATGAGAGAGAGAGAGACAGACAGACAGACAGAGAAACATGCGTGTATCGTATCGGTCGTGTCGTGTCGTGACAGTTTTTGGTCTGAATTTTTTCCGGCTAGTCTCAGTCGTAACGCACGAAAGGGAACTTCATTCCAATAAAGAATAAACATAAACAGAGACATTACTATAGAGATAGGGTAAATGGTGCTGACGCTAAGAATTTTTAAATTTATCCAATTATAGATTATTTTTGAACCTATATTAAACGTAAATTTAAAAAGAAGTAAAGCAACGATAACGCCTTTTGTTTTCTATCATTTTAGTTCAAGTTTTTCGACCATCTCATTCCATTTTAACCCCGTAAACTATTTCTCTTGTCTAGAATCGTTTGTTGGGTTTGAAATCGATTAAATAAACAGTTTTTATTTGAGTTTGTTTTTCTCCTGGCAATGATACACGATACTATTAAATTTTTTACCGGAAATCGTTTTTAACATAAAATGCTAGATCGCTAGCCATATTAATCTTGTGTTTTAATTACATACCATCCCATATGTTGGCTTTTTTATTTACAAAAGGAAACGAGTTTTATATATTATTTTATTGTATAAAATAATTAAAACAATTAATATAATAATGACCTGTTTGTAAACGAGGTGATGAACACTGTGTGGAAAAAATTGCTTTCAGGAACGAGTTGCACACTTTACTTTTTTTACGACTATAAATATAAATAAATTACATTAAATTTTAATAAACAATAGTATATTAAGTATGGAGAACGGTAAGGGTTTTATACCGAACGAAGACAATTGTTTGGAGGGGGAGCGGAGCGACGACTCCAATTATTGTCTGAGATCGGTTACCCTTAACGTTCGACATGCTTATAACGTTTTTTGCACGATTGATACCATTATAAATTATAAAATTAAACATTTTCGTCATATTGACTAGTTTCATTTATTTTATCAAGATAGATACTTTGGTTGTTAGGTACTTAGTAACTAGGGTGCATAACAACAATGGAGAATTGAGTTTTTATTTAGTTGTCAATAATTTTAAGTACAACTTTGATTATTATAAATTAAAATATGAGCGAAAGTGAATTTGAAGAAATTGAACGGGCTTGGGAAGAAGGGTGTTCCGCAATTATTCTCGAAAAATCCAAAATCCGTTATCAAAATACCTACCAAAGTTTTAAAAAATGGTGCGAAGGCAAGAATTTAAGAATCGATGAAAAGACTCTATTGGCATACTTATTTAGTTTAAAGACATATGTAGTTGAAAGCTCCTGGAAGCCTCTGGGCAGAATATTCAATGATTAAATTCACCGTTTTTCTTTATGATGGCATTGATATTTCCAAGTTTTCAACTTTGATCGCGTATTTGAAGAGAAAAAATGTTGGCTATAGGCCTAAGAAAGCAGCATTTTTACACGGGAGCAATTTGAAAATTTTCTGATGGAAGCACCGGATGAAGAATTTCTAATTCACAAGGTAATGTAAGCTAGTTTAGGTAAAAGAAATACTCTAATGAAGATTTTTTCATAATTTGTAGGTCGCAATGATATTGGGAATATCTGGTGCCTGTAGAAGAGAAGAATTATATAATATTACTATGAATGACATCCAACAAACCGATGGTTTAATGATTGTAAAAGTACCCAATACAATAACGAACATCCAGCGTAATTTTACAGTCGTTAATAAACCAGACGATAAAATTCCATATTTAGAAATTCTGCAAAAGTATATAAAACTTCGTCCATTAGGTACAAGTAAAATCAAATCATTTGTTCTTAAGATACGCCAAAGGAAAATGTTGTGCTCAACTAATAGGGAAAGGGACAATACTGCAGCGGAAAAACTTCGCGAAGCAGTGATCTCCTCCTATCATGAAAACTGTCCACTCAAGACTAAAAGAGATAATCGCAACTCTACTTGGTGGAACAAATGCCTAGAAAAGCGAAGAAAAGAAGTTCGACGACTATTTAATCGAGCTAAAGAGTCAGGCAACTGGGAGCTTTATAGAACTACTCTAACAAGTTATAATAAAGAAATCAGAAAGGCAAAGCGGGAGTCTTGGAAAAAGTTCTGTGAGAGTATTTCTGATATACCTCGTAGTACTAGAATTCACAAGATTCTCTCTAAAGAGTCGATTGCTGAGATTGGGTCGATGAAGCGACCTGATGGCACGTTTACGACCTCTAGAAAAGAAACGTTAGAGCTTTTGATTAAAAATCACTTTCCTGGAAGTTTGACTCTGGATAACAATCGACCTCCACTCTTTGAGGGCGCAAGGCGGCCAAAAAAGATCGATTGGGAGGCCGCCAAGGAAGTTATCACAGCACCGGCAGTTGAATGGGCAATCAAATCTTTTCAGCCGTTCAAATCTCCCGGTGAGGATGGAATATTTCCAGCTCTGCTTCAAAACGGACTGGAATTACTTTTACCCATCCTCATTAAACTGTACAGAGCTAGTCTGGCGTGGAATTACATACCACCCAGTTGGTTGACGGCTAGGGTGGTATATATACCGAAAGTGGGCCGCACAGACCCACGCCCTAAATCGGTCAGACCAATTAGCCTAACATCTTTCCTGCTTAAAGGACTTGAAAAAGCACTGGATTGCTACATCAGGCGGGTAGCTTTATATAATTCCCCCCTGAGCATCCACCAATATGCTTATCAAACTGGCAAATCAACAGATTTAGCGTTACACAATCCCTTAACAACAAGGAGATTGCGATGGCCATATTTCTTGACATTGAAGGAGCATTTGACAATGCACTACCGACTTCCATTGGTTCAGCTTTGACTGAAAAGGGCATCAAACCAACCATTACCGGTTGGATATATGCCATGCTCACTAATAGGACAGCCACTACATCTCTTCAGGACGAGACCATTAGCTTTAAGGTTTCCAGGGGCTGCCCACAAGGCGGAGTACTATCTCCCCTACTATGGTCACTCTTGATGGATAACTTGCTTAGCGCTCTCGAAAGAAGAGGGGTAGAACTGCAAGCGTATGCAGACGACCTTGTCATTTTGGCAAGGACCAAGTCAGGAAGGGTAGCTTATAATATCCTCCAAAAGACGTTGGACGATGTCCACAGTTGGTGTCAGAGGGAACAGATGTCTGTTAACCCTGGTAAAACTGTAATAGTTCCCTTCACTAGGAAAAGAAAGTTGGAGGATCTTCCACTACTTTCCTACAATGGTGAGGTTATTCCATTTGCAGCGGAGGTAAAATATTTGGGGATTATCCTAGATATGAAACTTACTTGGAACGCTCACTTGGAAAAAGTTATCCATAAGGCCAGACTATCCTTGTGGACATGTCGTAGGATCTGTGGTAAATCTTGGGGCATGGGACCCAAACAAATCTATTGGATATATGTGATGATCGTTAGACCAATGATCACATATGGAGCTATTGCCTGGTGGCCAAAAGCTTTACAGCGAACGGCCCAAGCAAAGCTCTCTGGTTTACAGAGACAGGCTTGCCTGGCAATTACTGGTGCTTTCAGCTCCACACCGTCAGCAGCCATGGAAATCCTTCTGGACCTACCTCCTCTCCATATAGTTTTGGAGAGAGAGGCTAGATGGACAACATACAGAATTGCGCATATTTCTAAATGCACAAATCAGGCTTATACAGAACGAAGCAGAATGCTAGTGGACACTGAAAGTCACAGTATTCTGGGAATGACCTCTGACATAATGCCTCCAACAGTAAACTACGACCTGCCTTATACCGTCCTAATTCCAAATAGAGATGAATGGGTTCTCCGTAAGGATGAACTATTGAGAGCAGACAGCTGTTAGTATACAGACGGTTCAAAAACACCCTCAGGCTCTGATGCAGGTGTATACGGGCGCAGACCTAGGACAGAAATCTCAACCGCTCTAGGATCCTATGCAACCGTATTTCAGGCGGAAATTTACGCCATTGTTTCATGTGTGGAGAGATTGGAGCAGGCCAATCTCATACATAGAACAATAAAAATTTTCTCGGACAGCCAAGCGGCTTTGAAAGCACTTAGCTCTAACCGTGTAACGTCGAAATTGGTACTAGACTGCCAAAAAAGACTCTCCTCAATAGGAGAACTCAATAAAGTATTGCTGGTCTGGATCCCTGGCCATTCTGGCATGGAAGGAAACGAGAAGGCAGACTCTCTTGCAAGGGAGGGTGCCGCACGTGTTTCCATCGGACCAGAACCTACAATTGGCATCGCAATAAGTTTTGCCAAACAAACACTGAATACCTGGACGGCAAGAAGAGCATTAGACTTCTGGCATAATTTACCAGGATTGGTTCATTCAAAGGCTTTCATACATCCTTCGAAGAATGTCTCCAAACAAATGTTAGACTATAGCAGGCATGACCTACGCTGTCTAACAGGCCTTTTAACAGGCCACTGTCATCTGAATCATCATATGCTAAAACTTGGACTGTCGGAAGATCCGACCTGTCGTCTTTGTCTGGAAGATGATGAAACAGCAGAGCATATAATTTGTGCCTGCCCCGCCGCGGCTCGAATCAGGTATCTGATGTTTGGCAGGGATGCTCTCTCGCCCTCGGACCTGAAAAATCATTCACCAAATAAGCTAATCGGCTTTGTTAAGAAGCTGAATTTGTTTGGTGAAATCTGAATAGGTGTGAGCCACAATAGACTCTTGCGAGTCGCAGTGGAGGGCCTTATAGACCCACCATAAACCTAACCTAACCTAACCTAAGGGACAATCGGGGGCTGGCCTTCTCAAATTGCCAAATTCTTAAATTTGCCTAATCCCGAGAACTATACTGGCCATTCGTTCAGGAGGACATCAGCAACGCTTTTGGCTAATAAAGGTGTTGATGTCCTCGGATTAAAGCGTCATGGAGGTTGGCGTTCATCGACAGTGGCAGAAAGCTATGTAGAAGATTCTCTTCAAAATAAAATAGATTTTGCCGAAAAAATATTGTGCAATACTAGTAATACTACTAATGTATGCGATTCTGCAGGAGTTTCTGTTAGAAGTGAAACCACAGCCCAAACAATTGGGATTTCATTAAATAATTAAACAAAGTGTACCATAAGTTTCAATATTAATAAATAATTCGTTAGTTTTCTTTATTCTTTCAAAAAATAAATTAAAATTAAGAGATTTTTTAACTCGACGGTAAGTGAATTACTTACCGTCGAGTTGGAGTACTTACCGTCGAGTTGGATGACTTACCGTCGAGTTGCTAGTAAATGTCACCTACTGACGTAAAATCTGTCACGGTAAACAGTCAAAAATGATCAATCGTGCAAAAATTAATTTACTACAGATTATTATAATATTTATTCTCCATTAAGTGTCCAATACTCGGTAACCTCCTCCTACTTTAATTATAGGTAATGAATTCAAAATTATATTTTATCAATATTATATTGAAATATAGAAAATTATCGGCTAATTATATTTCTATGTAAATCTGTATCTAAAATTAAATTTTAATTATTCATAATTTTCTATGAAATTATTAATATAACAAAAAATTTATATTTCCTATTTAAATTTAATTTCGTTCCGTTTTACAGCTTATTAACCAATTTTATATAATGTAATAATTTAAATAATTTGGATCACAATTACATGATTACTAGTCACAAACAGATTTGATTGGATATAATGAATTTATGAGAAAACTGTATTTACATCAATATTTTATTATAGGAGGTCAATATTTTGTTATACCAGTTTTCTATCTACAATTTTATTATTAAGAAATTCGGTGAGTGCGTAAAAGGTCAAAGTTAATTATTTTTGTCACTGACCGGAAAAAATTTAACATTTTACAAAACCGATTGGACCTACATCGCTAAAATTTAGTCTAAAATTTCTTTATGAAATTAAAATGCAGTAAGGATGTTTTACAAAACAAAAAATGCCTGATTCGTGTTTTTTGTAATAATTTTTTAATTGTTGATCAATTTATTAAAAAAAAGAGTGTGCGTGTAACCTTTACGCGAGATTAAAGTAAAACTTATTGGACGTACGCACAATAAATTCAAATTCAAAATATGTTTATTAAGAAGTAGCTACAGGTTTTTGATTTTTTCGTTTATTATTATTATTTATTGATGAAAGAGTAAATATTCTTGAGAATCCACCATTTTATTCAAGTAACAACTATTTTGTAATTTATCTAAAATTCATTAATTTTACTTGCCGTTTAAAAAATTTTGAAAAAAATTAACGGTTAAGTTTAGGTTAGCTAATCAAAAGTTTTGACGTACGTATCGCAAAATGTATCGCAAGGAAGTCAGTAGAAACATAAAGAACTGTGTGTGTGTGAAAATTGTGAGAAATCTGATAATTTCTTCCGTATTTTAAATGTTAACTGTCAATCAGTTTCTAACAAAACTAATAGAATCTACCGAATCTTAAAGCAATATAAACCAGACATATTATGTCTATCCGAAACATGGTCCAATAATGACAATATCGGCTACATACGATTTAATAATTACTCTGTTACTCTGAACTAATAAATCACATGGCGCTGTACTAATTTTCGACAAAATCTTCCATAGAAATTAAGAAACACGATTTTTTTACTAATTTATCACTTAAAGTAGATATTGAAATCTCCAGTATCTCTTTTAAAATACTTCAAACCACCGGTTGTATATTAAATATTTATAAATCCCCATCTGGAAATTTCAATACATTTCTAGCGGGACTACCGAGTTGTACCACGAGACATCAGGTAGATATAATCCTACCTACTAGTTGTTTACCACTGAATTTCTAGAGAGGATTAAAGGTTTAATAATATAATCTTATAATATTCTTAACAGTTTTAATATAAATTCCATACAAAATACATATTTAAAAATTGTTTTGAAATATAAGTACAAATTTACATATTATTACACCTACATTAATTTTATTTTACAAATGAAAAATTTAGGTCTTATTGCTGCAAATAAATATTGCTTAAAGATTTTACAAAATCAAATTTGGTAATTTTGCGTTCCTTTAGTTCTTTTATTTTAAAAGTTTCTTTCTAGTAACAGATTTAAATTTTTTTATAGTTAATGACTCATTAGCAGTCTTAATTTTTGTAAATGTTTCATTTTGAATATTTATAATCGAATCTACGAAAATAAATAATAATAAATAAAAACTGTTTTTTAATAAAGAATGAAATGATTCACAAGCGTTGGTAGACCGATGCATACTATTTGTGTTAGATGCCCAAACTCTTGGAGGAAATTTAGATTCTTCGGATATATAATTGTCAAGTATATAATCACAAAATCGTATAACTCTCTCATCATCGGGTGTTTTGTCAAATATTTCAAAAGAAAAAAAATCACCTACTTCGTTAGGTTCTAAAAAATGCAGGCCGAAGAATAACTTTAAAAACTTACCAATTTCTGAATTATTTTCTTCATATTCATTTGACAAACCTAAATTTAAAATTTTACGGTACCATGCTTGACATAAGTGAAATCTACACCCGGTTAAATTTGAATATGGCCAAAATCTGAAAATAGCACTATGAATTGCTTGTTCAAAGTTGACTACTATCTTTTTTGGGTTAAAAGATAAGTTCAGTGCTTTACATTTATTGCTAACATTTTCAAACAATTTAAAATATGTATTACTCTTTTTATCAGGTAACAAAGCAAATATGACCGGAACATAATAACCGTTTTTAAAAGCATGGATGGTAAATAGTTGGTAAAAAAACTTTGTACAGTACTGAAATGTACCATCCATATAAAGCGTATCACAGGAATACAAAAATATAAATTTGTGAAACAAGAAAAGATAATAAAGTTATTTTCCTTATCTAAAGAGCAAAGGAAATTTTCTTCTTTAATTTTAGTTTTCAGATTTAAATTAAAAACTGCATCAAAAACCTGATCTCTATTCTTGGGTAGTGTTGCCCAAATGCAAGAACAAGACGAGACTTAGCCAGGCTTGGTCTTGGTCTTGCGCCAATACACCTGGTCTTGGTCTTGGTCTTGGTCTTGCGCTCCCAGTCTTGGTCTTGGTCTTGGTCTTGCAGCAAGAGTCTTGCAAGTCTTGCAATTACCTATTAGTCTATTACTATTTATTAAAGTTTATTTTAAATCTTAGAAAAACGTATTAGAATTGGAACATTGTGAGCTTGAATTAACATAGCCATAGTAAAGATCAAGCAGATTAATAAATTACTGAAGATTTGATAAGAAATTTGAAAAATCAACTGACCTATATGTCGTTTTTCATGGAAGTAACTGTTTCTTAATAATAATATCTTAGGCTTTTTGTTTTATTAGTAGGTAAGTATCTACGCTTTTTATATTATTTTATTAGTATTGTAGAATTGTTTTACATGTTTCAGGTATATTTAAAAGTGGCTAAGGTTCTCATAATAATTTAATATTTAAAAATTTCGTATCGATCAGACAAGTAGGTACAAGTTACTCGAGTCCCTTCAGCAACATGAAAACAGCTGGTGATCTTCAAACAACTGAGCTGATTTTACACCATGTACCTATACACCGAACTGTTACACCTAACTACTCCGTGAAATAGCGCTAAGTCCTAGCTGCAAGACGCAAGAGTCTTGCAGGCTATGTCTTGTTCTTGCTCAAGTCTTGCACGGTCAGTCTTGATCTTGGTCTTGCTAAAAATACGCGGTCTTGTTCTTGGTCTTGGTCTTGCAAAAACGCAAGAACAAGACCAAGACTGCAAGACCAAGACTGAATTTGGGCAACACTATTCTTGGGTAATGCTGGTAAAATCTCTACGTGCTTCGTACATATTTCTTCTCACACGCAATAGATCATCGCTTCCAAGCATTGTTCTAAGACATGAAATATCAAACCGTTAATAATAATTTAATTTATAGAATTTTTAGTACTTACAGTTAATTCTTTATGAATTAGTTTAGATGGTCTTTCTGTACAATCCTCAACAGCTTTTCTTTTAATGCTATTACTAATAGCTTGCCTAGCAATTGTCTTCTCACGTTCATGATTTTATGATCTAGTTGAGATTCCAAAATAGTTTTTTCATCTGCACTTGTATATATTTTTGCGTTGTATCTACTTTTGGTGTTAGTGCAACGCCATCTTATTTTCCCACACTTTGCAATGTGGGCTTTTAAAAATTTAAAGTTATTTAACACTAACAATTTTGCACCCTTTTCACTAAAAATAGATTGTACGTCCTTTGTCTTAAACTTAAACTCGCAACTGACTACCCTAACTATCAAGACTAGAAATAAACAGAGCACCGGCAAAAAAAGTTATCAACCCCCCCCCCAAATTTAAACTTTGTCATTGATGGTTGTTGATATTATAGATAGTTTCACTTGTTGACAAACAGATTAAAAAAATTCTGAGAATAATTTAAACAATTATAATATAATCCGTGGTACAACTCGGTGGTTAAAAAAGGGCAACCTTTTACGCTACCGGATTAAGTCAGGTAAGCGTGGTACAACTCGGTAGTCCCCATTTCTAGATAGACTTTATACTGTACAAATAACTTTATATCTTTTGTTCTTTGTGGAGATTTCATCATTGATTTTTTAAACGATTCACAGGAAAATAAAATGTATGCATATAGAGTACTCACTTATTTTCATTCAATATTTTTTCATCACTTTATACACAAATTTTACTTCAAAAATCTAAAAACTTAATTTCAAACAGTTAGTATTTTTGTCATTATACTGCTCAAATTAATCATGTAATGAAAAAACTTTTTTTCTATGATCACTCTTGAAAGTTGTCATTTCCATTCAAACCCCCAAAAGTTGCCACCATTAGCCACTTTTGTGAAAATTATTACCTTTTTTTTTGTAATTTAACGTGATGTTAAAAAAAATCTGATACAATTCGAGTAGTAGGTAAGCTTTTTTCCGCCTTTGATAAATTTTTATCTCAAGCATTAAAGCATCATGTTTTGCTTTTGATACACAAATAACTATTGAACCACTACCTTTCACGCATCTTTGCAAAAAAATTGCCACTACTTCTTTCATGATTTTTGAACAAAAGGGTAAAACCTTAAAAAATTTTTAAATATCTTGAAAAATTGTCAAAAATGTGAAAGAAAAATAATGAAAAAAAAAAGGAAAATCGAAAAAATCAGATAAATAACTAGCAAAATTGTCAAAAAATCGAGAAATATATATTATAAATAAAAATAAAAGAAAACTGTTAAAATTAATAAAACGGAAAATAAAAATTGTTAGGTCTCGAGACACAAATTAAAAAACAATGTTATACAAAGTAATAAATTTTATTTATAAATAGAAATATACCATTTAAAACAGTACACTTGTTACACTTTAAAAAAGCTATTTACATAATTATAAACATTAAAAAATATCCCAAATATGTACAAAAAAATTATTTAAAAATAAGGAGTTTAGCAAAAACTTACAGTGAGTTTGTAGCGTGTTTAAAAAACCCGAATAATAACATTTCTTTTTTTAACGTTTCTTTTCACTTAGGCCGAATTTTATTCGAGATGCTTTCAAAACGTAGCAAATCTAACCGTTGTCTCTAAGCAGTTTATTGATTTTCCTAACTGACCAATGAGGTTCCGAGTTTAAGATCAGGTGCTAAGGCGGGAAAGGAGAGCGCCTCTCTAGTACCAACGATTTTTATTCACTCTTGGTTTAGATTTTACGCGATTAAGATCGTTCGCGAAATGCTAAGTTTCAAATTCCCGGCAATTTTCTTATTTTATCTTAAAAATTACCAGCAGTTAAATGTTTCTTGTATCGACTATCGTTTATCGTACCGGAAGGTTTACCTGAAGATTTCCAGACAGTGCTATCTTTAAGTTTCCTTCGTATATCGTAGAGTAATGGCGGCAGAATTCAGCCATTGTTACCGTCTTTTCTTCGAACCCCAGCTACGAAGAATGAGTTTATAGTTTTTCTCTAATTATCTACAAATCTAGATAAGAATGGGTCTAGATTATATCTTACCGTTAAGACCAATTACCGAGAGAATGAAGCCATATGCTAACAAAGTATCTCAGAAACATTTAGAAGATAACTTAAGTTTTTAACAATTATTTTATAACTGTATCCAGTCTCAGAGTACCATTTATTTCTATGGAACATTTTATCCTAATTGTATTTACCTGAACATCTTTAAAGGCAGTGCACAGTGTCGTAATGATAATAACCGGGATGTGATTTTTTTTTGTGTATTGATTACCTGTAATTTTTTTATAACTTATATTTTTTGTATCTCCTATCTGTAAACTGTTTTACTTATATTCTTTAATTTTTTTTAATTTATCTCTCGTACTGATTCAATTAAGATTTATACTTTTAAATATGAGTACTCTTAACTCGAGTTAATATCAAAGCAAAAGGTGATATTTTTTTTATAACGTTTTCATCTAAATTTTACCTCTCACTTTTCGCTTATCTGAGTACACGAAAATGATAAAACAGTGTACTTAGCTATTATTTTATGTGTATTAATAATTTTGTTTTTGAACTAAACACAAATGTGTGCAGTAAAATGTGTCTACTATACCGTACTGAGATGTATCTAATATTTTTTTATTTTATTGTTGTTGTGTCTCTTTTATCATTACAGCTGATAATAAATACTGTTATTGTTAACTATAGATTTTTCTTTTCCTAGCTAGAGCCTGTTACTCTGATCAATACTTTCAGTTTCTCTAACCTATATTTTATTAAAGTAATAGATTTAGTTTCTTAAATATATCTTATTTTATTAAGGTAATAGATTTTGTTTTTTAAATATATCTTTATCTTACCGATTTGATTTATAACCATAAGGATAAGTAAAAGGAAAGTGTAAGTATAATTTTTCTTTTTAGTATCTTAAATAAAAGTGTGCAATTTAAATTTTAGCAAGAACATCTGCCGGGTTATGTAATTTTACCTTATCTTATATCTCTTATATCTTTTTTATTCCATCTGGGTTTCTTATATTTCTTCATCCTCAGGATAAAAAACATAAGTGGCGCCCATTTTCCTTTCTCTTTCGTTTCTTTCATTTACTCTCTTTTGTCCCCTTTAACTTCTTTTATCTTTTATTATTCTATTAAGTAGATATATTCCTTTTTATCTTTTTGAAATTAATCATCTAGCTCGATCGAATCCACGCTCGCTGAGTGCCGTTCGCATATGTTAACCTCTCAAATCGAGCATTTAACATCACGAGGAAAAAAGAGGTTACAAGTTAATAATATTCAAAATTTCATCACAATCTCTATTTGTTTTTGTTCCACCTGATTTCAAGAGAGAAATTAAAAAAACAATGTTATACTGAGTAATAAATTTTATTTATAGATAGAAATATACCATTTACAACAGTACAGTTATTACATTTTAACAATAATATAATACATTAAACACAAAATTTTTAAATTATGTACAAAAAATTGATAATTTCAAAGAAAATATAATCGCATTTAAAAAAAAAATAATTTTATGGTAAAACGAAGTTTACCGGGTCAGCTAGTTTATTATAATTTCGAGACAGAAATTTACAGATAGAAATATACTGTTCATAACAGTACACTTGATATTTACATTTTTACAAAAGCTATTAACATAATTATAAACATTGAAAAATATTCTAAATATGTACAAATAATTGATAATATCAATTAAACTATAGTGAAATATTTACAAATAAGGAATAACAAAAACTTACATCGAGTTAATAATATTTAAAAGTTCAACACAATCTCTATTTGCTTCCATTTTTAATATTTTTTGTCTTGCAGCAGCACCTTCATAAAAATTGGGATTTTTACTTTGTTCAAATATTTCTCTTGCTTCCCTTTCAAGTTCTTTTTGTCGTTGAACAACACTTAAAATATAAATCACTCTTGAATTGGCAGCTTTTTCTTCCGATGCGAATGGAAAATATAATTTAATTTTCTCATTTTCCTTTTTTAACATGTTGATGTAAAATTCAATTTTGTTCATTTTTTCTAACACCGGTGGATATTTGAACAAACTAATTCGTTTTTGAGTATCTTCGTGTATAATTGACTCCATTTCTTCACACAAAACATCATAAAGTTTTACATACACGTGAAATAAATGCATGGTTTTATATTGTTTGTATTCTTCCACTAATTTATTCATCTTCTTTACAAGATTTTTTATATAATGTGGTACACTTGAGTATATCTTCTTAATTTCTTCTATTGAAATTGTTCTTACGAAATTTTCCATTTTTTACTCGATTGATAGTCTGGTTAAAACTTAAAGTAAACTTCAGTGACACCACTATTGAAAATTTAACTATAAATAAGGAAATATTGCAAACTTCTTCAATTTATATATTTTTATTAATAGAAGGGATGTAATTAGAAAAGGGCGTATTAGTTTAAACCCATATTGAAAGTAATCCGAAAGAGAAATTTATACTTAATGGGGTCTATCATATTAATTTTTCACAGATAGACTAATCCCTCTCTTTATTAAAATATATTTATGTTATACATATTATAAATGTTATGATGATGATGTTTATGTGATAAAAACTTTCAGATATTAATGATAAACAATAAGTTTGAATTTAATGAGCCCAAAGAAATTTGTAAACGTGTTACATATATTCTATACTTATAATAAATCTGTAGAGAGGTCAATTCTGTACATGAAATATATTTCCATAATAACTATCAGGGGGTGATTAGGGATCGATACTGATGCCAAAAATGAAATCAATAAAATTTTTGTCTGTCTGTCTGTCTGTCTGTATAACCGCTATAGAAACAAAAACTACTCGACGGATTTTAACGAAACTTGGTACAATTATTTTTTATAATTTTGACAAGTAAAGTGACATTTTTCAAAACTGCTGTCAGTTTTGAAAGTCATTACTTTTCGTAACTAGTTTTGAAAAGTAAAACTTTACGTAACTAGTTTTGAAAAGTTCATTTCAAAACAAGTTACGAAAAATATAAAGCAAATATAAACAACTAAGAACTATTTTATACTAACTTTATTAAAGAAATATTTAAAAGCAGACATTTTTAAACAAAAAATTAAATAATAATACTTAATATTTAAGTCAGAAACTTACCTTTTAATTATATCTGTATTAAATAGAATTGTCATTAGAAAGGTGTCAATGCAAAATAAACACGAGAACTAGATGTATTGTTTTTACTTATTATTAGATAATTATGATTTTTATTAGTTATGGAATTTCGTCAAAATTATAAAAAATCTTGTACGGAACTCGTTATAAAACGCCATTTTGTTTAACTCGTGTTCATTTGCAGCACTCGCTACGCTCTTGCTGCAACATCACACTCGTTAAACAAAATTGGACTTTTCATAACTCGTTACGTAAATAACTATTTCATACTCCTGTGCTGGTTATAGTATACTTTTCATCACGCTAAAATCAATAGGAGCAGAGCAGTGAAGGAAACTGTTGGGAAAACGGGACAAGTTACTCCATTTTTTAAGCTTTCGTCGCGTGTGCAACTTTAATGGTTAAAGCTATACAGACATTATCTTATTTTTATAATTGGGAGGTCAACTGTGAACGGATTTTACAAAATTTCACCCACAAGGGAAGTTGCGGGGGCATGAAAAAAAAAATTATAATCTATAAGTCTTACAGGTTTAAAACTTTGCAAAATAATTATTTTTATAATTTGGAGGACAACTGTCAACGGATTTTTCAAAATTTCACCCACAGGGGCGTTGGGGGCGTGAAAAATAAAAATAAAATTAAAATCTATGAGTCCTACGGGTTTAAAACTTGGCTAATAGTTATTTTTATAATTTTGAGGTCAATTGTGAACGGATTTTACGAAATTCCACCCACATAGGGGGTTGTAGTTGCGTGAAAAAAATTAAAATCTATAAGTCCTACAGGTTTAAAACTTTGAAAAATAGTTATTTTTATAAGTTTGAGGTCAATTGTGAACTGCTTTTACGAAATTTCACCCACCGGGGTGTTTGCGCGGGCGTGAAAAATAAAAATTAAAATTTAAAATCTATAAGTCTTACAGGTTTGAAACTTTACACAATAGTTATTTTTATAATTTGAGGTCAATTGTGAACGGATTTTAGAAAATTCCACCCACAAGGGGACATGCGGGGGCGTGAAAAATAATCTTTACATATAATAAATCTGTAGAAATGACAATTCTGTACATTAAAGATATTTAAAAAATAATTCGCTGGGAGTGTTACTACATCGATATAGAACCCAAAAATGTGGTTAGATTTTTTTGTCTGTCTGTCTGTATGTTTGTGCGCGCATCATATTAAAACTACTGATCCGATTCGAATGCGGTTTTCACAGATGTATTTATCTTCTTTCAACTTAACATCTGGTATATAAAAATTTCTCCCCCCAACCCTTTAAAGAATTCGGGGGAGAAATTTTTATATAACAATCAACACACCACGCGAACTACGTCGCGGGTACAGTTAGTTTACAGTTAAAATTATAAAACTTTTTAAAAATAAATAAATAAATGAAAAATTTATTGTTTACAAACAAAATTTATTGCTTTGCATAACATTGTGTTTTTAATTTGATTATTTTTAAAAGAGCTTTACAATGAGAGTTGGTAAAAGTATTTTGGAATAACTGTATACGTGAAATGCGATAAAAAACCCATATATTTCTCGAATTTTTGTAAAAAAGCACAATAAAGCTTAACTGGACATTAAATGACTAGTTGCCTATTTTTTGTTTTAATAAAGTTATTTTTTTTGTATTTAGTGCATTTTTCCTTTTGAAGTTCAATATTTTATCCTTTTTAGTGGTTACACGGATTTGTCAGATGTTTGCAGAAATTTATGATGTACTATTTTTAAAACCTTTGAAATACCAACTGTGAATTGATATGTATCTGGTCGTATAAAATTTGTCATATCAAATTTTTAAGAGCTAACAAAAAATCATGATTTACTTCTTTAAAAATTCCCAATATTGATATTAAACTCCAAAACTTTCAGAAAACCGTATAAAAATCAATTGTTTGAAGTAAGTTAATAATCATAATACAATTTATTTACTCAAAATTAGTTTTATTCGAATAAATGGTGAATGCGAATTGACGCTCTCACCATTTTTAATAGTAAAATTGCTTACAGGTAAGACACAGAGGCTTATAAAATACCAAAACCTCCTAAATGCAAAAAATATCCATAATTTTGGAAACTTTAGTTCGATATCAATATTAGAAGTTGTGTTATATAGAGAAATATACAACTAAAATTTTATCCCTAAAAATACCCCCAAAAAATTTTAACTCCTAAAAACCCCTCTGCATTGATTTTTCTCCTAAATATAGGAGGAAAACCCCTAAGTTGGTAACACTGCTTCTCACTGTCAGTCTGACATGAGTGATGCACGTAGTGCAGAAATCGCGAAGGTCAGCGCGATCGGATCGCTTTCTGTTTGATGAGGCCTTATTAGAACCAATTATTGACGTCTACATATTTTATTAGATAGTAGTATGTAATCAAAAAACGATGGTTTTAAAAGTCAATATTGTAACGTTCGTTTTCGAGCATACCATCCTGACTATACCTATATTTTTATCCTGTTCAATTTTTATCGCGCCGGTGCGAAAGGTGGATTGCCGACTTGGTAGGAGAAATAATGTTTCTTCGACAGAATAACTTTTTAATTTTTTTATTTCATCTGCAATTCTTAAAAAATTCAGAATTAGTTTCTGACTACCTTCGCCCTTCATTCTGGTGAGTACCTTTTTGCTTTTGTTTTAATTTTATTTGTTAGAAATAATCCAAAATGCAGTAAATATTGATATGGATTTTTCTTCTTGGGACGGCTTCCTTCAGTGAATTGTTGGAACGTGGTCTGGTATTTTTAATCGGTTGTCTAGATTAAGTAAAATTTTGATATTGTATTGTTTTTGTTTAGTTGAGAGATTGTTTTATTAATAGAGATTATTATGAAATGAATTTTGATAGAAATAACATAGAATGTCAAATTTGATTAAAATATAAAACTATAGAAAAACCAAATATCGAGTAATGTCAAATTTGATTAAAATATAAAACTATAGAAAAACCAAATATCGAGTTTTAAAATTTCATATATATACAATTAAAAATATTACAGAAATAAATAATTATTAAACAAGAAAGAAGTAAGAATATAAAATAAAAAAAAACATTCATTAGAAGATATTATAAGCCAGTGAAGTCCAGGGATAGCAGTACTATGAGGAGATGATTGAAACCATAAGAAGCAGTTATTAAATATTATAGAAAGAAGATTGAAAATTACCAAGAAGAGATTTTTATAATTTTTTTTAAATTGATTGTTAAGACAATCGATTTAAGAATCCAGGATCCACGACCTATAATTCTTAAAGGAGGGTGTTCCCAAATTTGATTTGACTTGGTGAATTACTTCACCTTGCCAAATCAAATTTTCTTTCAGAAAGAAATTTTTCTTCACCATCAGTTGTCAAGCTTTAACTTTAATTATTTCAATTTTAACTTTCATACAAACAAAAATCATTAACATTAAACATTCCACGAATTTCTTCGCTTCCAATAAATTTAAGTATATAACTAAATATTTCCCTCATTCTCATTCACAATTTCATATGGTCCCTCAAAAGGAAATTGTAATTTAGCACAAATATTATTTTTTTTACTTGTTAATCTCAACGCTTTAACTATTACTAAATCCCCTTTTTTAAATGTTGTTTTATTTTTCCTTCTCTTTTCCATTCTTTTTACATATTTTTGAGCATTCTTATTTTCCCTTATCCTAACTTCTTCTAATACCTTTTCATATTCAATTCCCCCTTCCCTTATCCATTTCCTTTGTGGATTCTCTCCTTTTAAAATATATACTGGACATTCATTCATTGTAGTATTTGGCACTTCATTCAAATAACATTCTACCTCATTTAATTTTTCTCCCCATTTCCTATTATTTTGATTTACTAAAATTCTTAAAAACTTATTTACTTCTTTAATATACCTTTCATTTCTATTTTACTATTTTTTTATCAAATTCATTCCCCCTTCTTAACATTTATCAAAATATAATTTTTTTTTTTAAGTTTTAGATTTGTTCCCCCGCTTTTGGAATTTCCCTATACATATAAATTTTATAGACCTCCGCTTTCCTAATATTTTCCTACATATAATTTTTATAAATTTTGTAACCTTAACCCTTTCCTGATATTTCCCTATATATAACTTCTTTCTAAATTTAAATACCTTCCCCCTTTCCTGATATTTCCCACGATACAAACTTTTAATAAATTTAAATTTCTTTCCCCTTTCCTGATATTTCCCTCGATACAAACTTTTTATGAATTTAAATTTCTTTCCCTTTTCTTGATATTTCCCTGTATATAACTTTTGTATAAATTTAGATACCTCTCCCCTTTTCTGATATTTGCTAATATATAAGTTTCTTATAAATTTACCTTTTACCCTTTCCTCTAATAACATTTCACGTTCTTTTTCTTGTACTACCTTTATTACTTCTTCTTTTTCTTCTATCTTACATATCTTCTTTACTGTATTTTGCATTTCTTCTATTACATTTTTCTTTGCCACATTCTCTAAGTCATTTAATTTTTTATTTGTATTAGCATTAGTTTCTTTTATTTCATCTTTGCATTCCTTGTTAATAACTATTTTAATTTTTACTTCTTGTAATTCCTCTGAATCTGTTTTTCTCATTATAATTGCATTTCTTATTTCTGTTTTTGTTTCTTCCAATGTTTCTCTATACATTTCCATTTGATTACTCATCTCATCTTTAAATGTTTCTATGTTTTTGTTCATCTCTTCTTTTATTTCTTTTTTTATAGAATCCATATTCTTGTTTATTGCTTCAGTATTTTTGTTCATGTCTTCTTTATTTTTGTTAATATCTTGTTTTATATCTTTTAACATTTCCATCATTAGTTTTATCGCTGATTCCTCACTATCCCCCATTTTACTATCCTGATTACTTTGATTACCCTTATTATCCTTACTACACTGACTACCCTGCCTATTTTGACTATCATCAATACCCTCTCTATCCTGACTGATTTGATTTTCCTGATTATCACTATTATCCCCTTGTTCTAACATTTTAACTTTTGTATTCTTTCCCCCTCTTAATTTCATACACTTATTACAATTTATTTAATCTTTCACACTTTTTATAATAATTAAAGTAAGCTTGACACCTAATAGTAAAAAAAAATTTCTTACCCTTAGTGCCGAAGCAGCCCCACGTTGGGCGCCAATTGATATGGATCCTCCCTCTGGGATTACCCTCCTTCAAGAATTATAGGTCGTGGATCCTGGATTCTTAAATCGATTGTCTTAACAATCAATTTAAAAAAAATTATAAAAATCTCTTCTTGGTAATTTTCAATCTTCTTATTTAATAACTGCTTCTTATGGTTTCAATCATCTCCTCATAGTACTGCTATCCCTGGACTTCACTGGCTTATAATATCTTCTAATGAATGTTTTTTTTTTATTTTATATTCTTACTTCTTTCTTGTTTAATAATTATTTATTTCTGTAATATTTTTAATTGTATATATATGAAATTTTAAAACTCGATATTTGGTTTTTCTATAGTTTTATATTTTAATCAAATTTGACATTCTATGTTATTTCTATCAAAATTCATTTCATAATAATCTCTATCAATAAAACAATCTCTCA
Source organism: Altica lythri (assembly GCA_964028335.1). Classification (NCBI taxonomy): domain Eukaryota; kingdom Metazoa; phylum Arthropoda; class Insecta; order Coleoptera; family Chrysomelidae; genus Altica; species Altica lythri. The sequence continues at coordinate 16,718,701 of OZ034801.1, read as the reverse complement.
ACTAAACAAAAACAATACAATATCAAAATTTTACTTAATCTAGACAACCGATTAAAAATACCAGACCACGTTCCAACAATTCACTGAAGGAAGCCGTCCCAAGAAGAAAAATCCATATCAATATATTATTTTAAGTATTTTACTAACACTTAATTTTCGAATACAATTGCTATTGTAAAAAGGTCAGTTTTTGTGGTGTTAAAATAAATAAACATGGAATGTAATTAATTTTTTCTCGAAATTTGTAGAACTAGATAGCGATTGTATTCGATAGCAATTACTTAAAGGTCGGACTTTTGATTTCAATTTTATTATTAGGGTTATTGCCAAATCTGAGAAGGGCCCTATTAAGGAACCAGCTAAATTATTTAGAAAAATTTCGCTGTCTACCGACAGCCATTTTGAAGCCGACACCAGGTGTAACCATTCCCGGGATTGGTCCCAAGTAAGTTCCTTTGAAGGAAAGATCACTTCCATCCACATTTACAGATCCGATTTACCACCTATCAAGCTCCAACAGGAAGAAACCAAAGAATCAAAGATAAGAGATCAAATTAATTTTTTTTTTTAAATAACTTTCACTTAACTTTTGATGATTAAATAAATCAACTTAAAACTGATTTTACCGCTTTTTATTTGTTTGTCTGTACTTGGCGCCCTTAATTAATGTTTGAGAAGGGTTGGTAAAGACTCAGAAGGAAGCCACGACCCTCAGAAGCTAGCCTAGGGTAATTTAAGGGTTACAATATTCATATTTTTTATTTAAACAACTCTTTTTAATGGAACTAAAAATTTTTGTGTTTGTATTTATTGGGAAAAATCCACTATAATCTTTTATACTAATATTACGTATTTAAACAGTTGTGGTTTTCGAATCCATAGTGTTTGATATGCTATTAAATAATTATTTATGAATGAAAATTTTGGTAGAAACGCCTCTGTTTATTTAACTTAATTAAGTTGCTATCCTGTCTAAATGAATATGTACTTACAACACCCAGAGAATGATGGTAAACATTTGAGTATTTGATTACTAAAGATCAATATGCGCTGCTGTGGCTACATACATAACACTACCCTCAATTTTGGTTGCCTCAATCCAAATTTCATCTCATATTAAACAGTTATGTTTGCATAACACTTACAGGGTTATTTACTACTCTCAAATATATTTGTTATCGAAAAAAAAATCATAGATACAATCATATGTTCATGCAATATAAAAACATGTTAAAATTAGTTATTTTATAGTAAAAAACTTGCCGTTGATATTAATAACAATAGTTGTTCCATTAATAAACCATTTCTATAATAAAAATACTATTTGTGAAATTCGCGATTAGGCGAGGAAATAAAGGACTAAAAAAAGTGAGAGGTGTCAAGGGACACCCGGATGAAACGAAGTTCCTTTCGATTAATTAGTGAAGAAATTGTAATTTGTAAACACAACAGAGTGTTTATACATACATAAGCATAATGTCTGTATAAAATGTCAAGTTACCTAACTCTATCAGCAATATCGGGAACTTGTGCAGAAACACTGCCAGGATACATTATTGTTATTATTTTCTATTATTTTATTATTTATTATTCACAAAACACCTGTATAAACTTAACAAAGTTGCGACACTACACTGTTCAAAGCAAAATAGAAAATAGTAAATCCATTATCACCTGAATATTTTCAACAGTTCGTTTCTTTTAACAAAAGTGTCCATTTATACAATATCAGAGGTTTAGATGACATACATCTACCTAAAATTACTTTTTATTTCAATTTAATTTAAAAGAGAAATGAACAATTTAATACAAAATTTTAAAATTAAAATATTTGACAGTAACTGACAGTTAAGGTAATTTGACGTACCTAACTAGTCAAGTTATAAACTATTTTTAAAATGTTTATGAATTTATTAATTTATAAAAACAGGATGAAATAAAATATAATACTATTATAGGTACTTATTTTTTTTTTCTACAGTATTTTCTTTTTAATGTACATTTTCTTTTAATTTAAATTAGTGTCTTTTTAATTGTAATATATCTATCTATGAGAGAGAGAGAGACAGACACACAGAGAAACATGCGTGTGTCGTGTCGTGTCGTGACATATTTTGGTCTGAATTTTTTCCGGCTAGCCTCTAGCCTCAATTGTAACTGGTCGTAACGCCCGAAAGGGAACTTCGTTCCAATAATCTAAACCTACCAATTTTTTAGAGGATCTTGATGTAACTTTATGTATTTAATTCGAGAAAGCTTTAGGACACTTTTTGAACATACGCCATAAAGAGCAAATGATTAAAATACATTCTCAAAAGTACATCACACAGGAAGTCTTTGAGGTCACAGTATACAAATTTCATGTCGACGATCATACACAGGTACCTGGTGCCTTTGGTATCACCATCATCTTCTGGAGTTTTATAAAAAATCGTCATAACATTCGTTGTTATCCCAAATCTTTTGAGTTTGCTGAATATAAAAATCACGTAGTCGATCGTCCACGAGGTACCTAGTGGAGTTTTATAAAAATTCTTCATAAAACTCATTAAAATACAAATCTCAGCTCGGTGATCCTCCACGATGTTCCTGATGTTGGGTCTCGAGGTCTTCTAATGGAGTTTTATAAAAAATTTCATAAAATTCGTTGGTTATCTTAGAGTTATTAAAGTGGCTAAATATGCAGTGGATGATCCTGCATGAGTTACTTAGTACCCGGTATCTACGTCTTCTCATGGAGTTTTATATAAATTTCTCATAAAATTCGTTAAAACTTTACACCTGCCAATCTCTACAAGTTACCTTGAGATCGATATCTACGTCTTCTATTAGAGTTTTATGGATTTTTATTATATAATTCTTTAAAACTTCTTATCCTATGGTTTTTGCAGTCGCTGAATACAAATATCACGTCGACGATCCTGTATGATGCACCTGGTGCTGTATATACGTCTTCTCCTGGAGTTTTATGAAAATTTGTTAAAATTTGTTATCCCGAGATTTTTATAAGGTCACTAAATATAAAGATTATGTCAGCTATACTGCACAGGGTACTTGGTGCTTGATTTCTACATCTTCTTCTGGCTTTTTATGATGCCAGCGGTAGGTGGCGCAGTTAATCTATATATATATATCTATATATATAAAAAAGGATGTGTTTTTATGTACGAAATCGATGAACTCAAAAACTACTGGACCGATTATTATGAAAATTGGTATATATATGTATTTTTCCACGGAGAAGGTTTATATGATATGCTCATTGATGCCACTCGCCACCAGGTGGCGCTGCAAAGTAGCAACTTCTGTCCCGTTCAACCGATTGTCATGAAAATTGGTATGTATATGTATTTTTTCACGGAGAAAACGAATATGCTATGCTCATTGATGCCACTCGCCACCAGGTGGCGCTGCAGAGTAGCAACTTCTGCCCCGTTCAACCGATTGTCATGAAAATTGGTATGTATATGTATTTCTTCACGGAAAAAACGAATATGCTATGCACATTGATGTAACTCGCCACCAGGTGGCGCTGCAGAGTGGCAACTTCTGCCCCGTTCAACCGATTGTCATGAAAATTGGTATGCATATGTATTTTTCCACGAAGAAGGTTTGTATGATATGCTCATTGATGCCACTCGCCACCAGGTGGCGCTGCAGAGTAATAACTTCTGCCCTGTTCAACCGATTGTCATGAAAATCAGTAGGATGCTGCATTTTTAATGGTTAATATGAATGTGATATTCGTATTAATGGAAATTACCACCAGATGGCGCTTCCATTAAACGAGCAACCACTACCCATTTGATTACTTTATATCACGCCACCGTAAGGTGGCGCAGTTAATATCACATATATTTAAACGAGCAATCCTTATCTATTTATCTATCTATATAATATAAAAAAGGATGTTTGTATGTATGAAATCGATAGACTCAGAAACTATTTGACCGATCAATATTAAAATTGGTATGTACATGTATTTTTTTACGGAGAAGATTTGTATGATATGCTCATTAATGCCACTCGCCACCAGGTGGCGCTGCAGAGTAGCAACTTTTGCTCCGTTAAACCGATTGTCATAAAAATCAGTATGATGATGTATTTTTAATGGGTAAGATGGATATGATATTCGTATTAATGGAAGTTACTACCAGATGGCGCCTCCATTAAACGAGCAACCACTACTTATTTGATTACTTTATATCACGCCACCGTAAGGTGGCGCAGTTAATATCACATATATTTAAACGAACAATCCTTACTTAAGTATTGTGACGCCACCGGAAGGTGGCGCAGTTAATATCACTTATATTTAAACGAGAAATTCTTACTAAATTAAGTATTGTTATGCATCTTATATATTTTATCGATAAACTACAAAATAAAACAAAAAAAAAAATAGTATACCTGATAACTAACGAGAAAATATGATGAAAAGGATAAAATCAAAATAAATTGAAAAAAAGAATGACATAAATGATTTGCGGTACGAAGTCCGCCGGGTCAGCTAGTATATATATAAAAGGATGTGTTTTTATGTATGAAATCGATGAACTCAAAAACTACTGGACCGATTATTATGAAAATTGGTATATATATATGTATTTTTCCACGGAGAAGGTTTATATGATATGCTTATTGATGCCACTCGCCACCAGGTGGCGCTGCAGAGTAGCAACTTCTGCCCTGTTCAACCGATTGTCATGAAAATTGGTATGCATATGTATTTTTCCACGGAGAAGGTTTGTATGATATGCTCATTGATGCCACTCGCTACCAGGTGGCGCTGCAGAGTAGCAACTTCTGCCCCGTTCAACCGATTGTCATGAAAATCAATATGATAGTGTATTTTTAATGGGTAAGATGAATATGATATTCGTATTAATGGAAGTTACCACCAAATGGCACTTCCATGTATCAAATTCAATACTGATGAATAGATATCTATACGAATTTGTATAAATATAAGTTCGAAAAATATATTTTTGGTGCGATAAGTAAAACAAAACGATAAACTTTCTTTTCTTCTCTATCTCTTCTCTTTTATTTTTCTTAAATTTATTTTAGTTGTTGGCTTAGCAACGCGCGCCGGGTACATCTATATACAATAAAAAACAAAACAAAAATCGTAAAAATTTGAAAAAATTTGAAAAAATGAGAACAAGATATCAGTGTTAGGCGGTACGAAGTCCGCCGGGTCAGCTAGTATTTTATAAATTTAAACTAGTTTTTATAACTTTAATAGGTACTATTACGCTTCCGTAAGGTGGCGCAGACGGGAAATTTTTACCGAATTAAGCACTATGACACCACCGCAAGGTAACGCAGTTGATGTAATATAGGTATATAGCAAGTTCTGCGGAGCCATCGTTAGGAGGGGCAGTTAATATTTCATATATTTAAATCATTACCAAATTAAGCACTATGACCTATGACCTATCATCACATATGGGGCAGTAGCTTGGGTCACGAGAGCTAATCTGATCACTACGAGGACAAACCTCTCAAAGATTCAGAGACTAGCCTGTGCATGTATCACTGGAGCAATGAGAACATGTCCCACTGCTGCAATGGAAGTAATACTAAATCTCTCGCCACTGCATATTCAAGTAGAAAATGCTAGGAAGAAAACAATATATAGAATGATCAAGAAGGAATAATCAAGGAAAAACCTCGATCACTTCAACTTGATCAAACTTGGGAAATGCCCCAAGATGACATGCGAAAGAAATTTAACTTTGTAAGGAAATTTACCACTAAACTGGGAAGCAAATCTGAATGGGACGAAAACACCATATTGGGGCTAAGCCAAAACGCCATAAAATGGTACACGGACGGCTCCAAGACAGATAAAGGAACAGGAGCAGGGGTGTTTGGACCTAGAACCAAATACTCAGAAAGCTTGGGTACATACCCAAGCATCTTTCAAGCGGAAATTTGTGCCATCGAAAGATGTATAGAATTTAACGTTGAAAGGAACTATCGTAGACAGAAGATTGTAATCATGTCAGATAGTCAAGCAGCCATCAAAGCTCTGAACTCAGATACAATCAATTCAAAAATGGTCTGGGAATGCCAAGGCAAATTAAATGAACTAGGACAGAATAACACTGTTACCCTCCTATGGGTTCCAGGACACGTAGGAATAGAAGGAAATGAAACAGCAGACAAGCTGGCAAAAAAAGGAGCTGAAACCCCATACCTGGGACCAGAACCATCCTGTGGGATCAGCAGTAGTACAATCTTAGAAAAACTAAAGAAGAAAATGGATAGCGAAAAATCCAAGTACTGGAATGATCTAGAAGGACTAAGACAATCGAAGACGCTCCTGGGAAACTATAACCAGAAGGGATCTCACAGCTGTCTTAACCTGAGTAAGAAAAACCTCCGAATTATAACAGGAATACTAACCGGTCACTGTCGATTAAGAGGACATATGAAGAAACTAGGATTAGTAGATGAAGCAAACTGCAGATTCTGTGAGGTAGAGGATGAAACCTCAATACATATACTTTCAGAATGCATGGCATTAAGTAATTCTAGGGTCAAATACCAAGGGTCATACGAAATAGAAAGGGAAGAACTACCTAATTTAAAACCCAACGATATCCTTAACTTTCTAAGGAAGATAGGACTAGAAGAGCTGCTATAAGTCTGAGGAATCATCAGAAATATAGCAAGAAAAGGGGGACACAATAGATCTTATAGGTCGCAGGTGTATCTGTCACCCCTAACACCATACATACAAGCACTATGACGCCACCGTAAGGTGGCGCAGTTGAGATCTTCTAAATTTACACCAGGAATTCTTAAGAAAGTAAGTACTATGGGGCCACGATTGAAAACAAATACAAAACAAAATCGTAACAAATTGAAAAAATTATAAAAGAACCAAGTTTGTCGAGTCAGCTTGTATTTTTATAAAACTTATTGAGCAGAATAATCATATTTCAAGATCTAAAATCGGCAAATCAAAGATTCTTAATGAATCACCCTACATAGAAATGCATATAAATATATAGTAATAAAAAAGTATCGTATTTGATACTACTGAATGAAAGTAATTTATTTTTCATGTATGTATGTATATAAACACGCCATACAAATATTTCAAATAATTACCTATATTTCAAAATATAAACTGAATTCATTGAAAGAAAACAAAGAAAGTTGATATCTGATCCAAATATCAATAATTGTGTAATATAGGTTTATTTACAATGTTGATCGTCATCACATCAGTGAACTATTCTGAGAAAGCCAGTTCTTAATTTATTATTTAGTATTATCGAACTAAGTCATACTAAAATCCATTAGTTTTATGTTCATAGGGGAATTGTTACGTAGTAATACCTACTGAAAACTTGATATAAATAAATAAAAATAATTAATAAATTTGTAATGATATTACAATCATTATAAATAGTTTACTTCCTAATTCTTCTCTAGGGCTTCACACGAGACGAGAGTAAGCGAGAGTAACAAAAATCTCGTCTCGGCCTCGTCAATTCACAAAAAATTGAGTCTCGTTCAAGTCTCGGTCTCGTCTCGTTACTAGTTGTCTCGTCTCGTCTCGCTTAATTGTAAATAATGATTATAAATATTATATAAACTAAAATAATAAATAATTTTTTAATGCTATATTTATTACGCTATTATACAAAAATATTTTTACATAGACATAAATTTAATAATTTTCTATACAGGCCATTTCTGATTTTTCGAATAAAAACATCATAAAAAAATTTAACAAGACTAAAAACGAGACTCTCAGGTTGCCCTGTATGTGGTCACGGTATCGCCCATAGTATTTTCCAAAACGTCTCGTCTCGTTTTGAAAAAGCGAGACGAGACGAGAAAAATCTCGGTCTCGTGTGAAGCCGTATTCTTCCCATATTTTAACGTCCTGTATACTTTTTTTGTTTTATTTTTAGACATTAAAATCGGTTTGAATCATTGGTTATTTATAAAAAACTTCTTCTTCTTTTATATAGGCAGTGCTGCCTGTTTTTCTTTAACGGTGTCTTTTATTCTACCCCTAAATATTTGTTCGATCTTTTCTTTGGGCGTCCAACACTGCTTTTGCCTGACGGCAACTTGTCCCTGGCTATTCTTACCATTCTTAATTCAGACATCCAGCTTATGTGTTGATCTAACTCTTTTTTTCCGTTCTTTACCCGGATATTTAAATTGTCTACCGCACATATGCGTCTGATTTCCTCACTTCTTACCCTGTCCTGTAGTCCTTTTCCAGCAATCCTTCTTAAGATCTTTATTTCTAAATGTCTTTTTGTTTTGCTTGTGTCTGGTCTTGTTTCGGCCGTGTAAGTCATAATTGGCCTAATAACTGACTTATATATTCGGGCCTTTGTTTCCACTCTTGGTGTGTGTTTTTCCAAATTGTGTCGTTAAGGCATCAGGCCTTTCTACTTGCTTTAATTGTTTGGTCTTTTGCCTCTTCTTCGATATTGTAGAATAATTAATTATCTAATCTGTAGATAATAATTTAAGTTTTCTGTGCTTTCATTACCGATTATTGATCCTTGTCAAACATTTGTTTCAGTGTAACTATTTCAATAAATTCAATCTTTCAAAACATTAGGTCTTGTTTGAAAAAGAGCCAGAGTAGCAGTATAATTTATTTTAGTCACGAATTTGCATTTACACTATTGAATTTTCTGGAAGTTTAGCAGTAAAGATAGGTGAAATGTAAAAATGTGTCGCACAGAAAACGTTTTGTAGTAGTGCGCGCGAACATGTAATGAGTGTTTCAGACACCGTGAACTAATACCAAATCCGAAGTCACGTTTTGGAATTCACACCTTCAAACAATATTTTACTAACTGTACCGTTACGAACAATTCCGAATGTAAAATATAGTATTTATTTTGTTTTTTCTGATCGTACACTTGACAGTTCTTTTTTAATATACCTATATTGCTGTACCTATCTCCATTTGGGAATGTATCTGTTGATTTATTTATACCTAATTTAATTTTTTTTACGCGTTGGGAAAGTAAGGCACATAGCTTCAATATTATTAAATAGCTAAAGTATCGTATATAGATAAGAATAGTAGGATCACTCTGTCCGATGCCTTTGATCTTCTTTGCCTTACTTGTTGTTCTGGTTTGCCGACATTTTTTGTGGAGTTTTGTGAGAATTATTGAGCAGCGAGCCCAAATCTAGCGATTTTCGGTGGATCTACCGATTTAGGATGTAATCTGCCGATATACCGTTATAATTTTCTTTCATAATTATTTAACTTTTTTGTAACTTAATTGAGACAAAGGTACATTTTTTATTAAATAAACATTGTTTTTAAATTTGCCACAATTTTTTTTAATCTTCAGTTTTCTACTTATCTTTTGTGTATTAGTCTTGCGATTTCAGAAATTTTATGTTGGCAACGCTGCTGGTGAGTGAAAACGATACAGACCGAGATCTTCGGGGGCATGGAACAATTTTTCTTGTCTATATACGGTAGCTAAAGTAATAAAGGAGGTTGGATCGTTATTTTTGTCTTCCTGTTTTAAACCGACTTCAAAAAATGGTTCTTTATTCGACTGTTCCCTCAGGACTGCGTAAACTGATTTAGATAAGTCTTCTTTTATTTGAAACGTGGTGGTCAGATTTTAATTTGGTCCAGTTCTGACAATGGCATCCATAAGAAAATTATACTATACTCCAGCCGTTCAAAAGATGGAATGATCACGTGAACGGCACGCACTGTTTGAATATTACTCTCCCCAACCAACGTCACAAGTCCGATTTACACCACTCAACAAAAAAGTACCCACCCTCGATGCTTACAGTTTATATTATCTCTGGTATGAGTACCGTTTAAACTGTTCTTCGTTATTTCAGTTTGGAAGGCGTGGCATAGTAGGATTACGTCAGCCAGTCACTGATCACGCGTCCTTGAATTCCATCTTTTGAGCGTCTCGGGTATAGTCTCAAATTTCGATGATTCTTTTTTTATTAGAAAGGATATACTCCAAGGATAGGTTAAGGAGAATATGATTAGATTCTAATTATGGAATCCATAAAAAAGTAACGGAATTCTTCGTATTTTTAACCGACTGTTACTGCAAAACTTTCGACTGGATAAACCAATTTTAATGATTTTTTCTTTATTTAAAAGGTGGTGCTATTTTAATTTGGTCCAGTTCTGACAATGGGATCCATAAGAAAATTATATCAGTCTTAAATTTGAATTAAGTGCATGTGCACGACAAATGAACACAATAACTCAATTAAATTAATTGTATCGACCCTTACTACTTGAAAGTTCATTTTTATTGGGAATAATAACATCTAGGCTTTAATATTGTTATATCTTATTACTTCCATACTTAATCTAGCCTTAATATTACCTATTCAACATCAGATAGTTAGCTATAAACAAAATATAACTTTATATGTCAATCTGACGATGCTTAAATGCGAAACATATGTCATTTTTTAAAATACATTTAAAGTGAAAGTTTTATATAAAAAACTAACGTTTTTTATTATTTTTATTATTCCCAACAATAACTCAATTTCACGTTGATCGTTTTGTATTATGAATAATTTCACCAGACTATTATTACTATGCTTATATCAGTAAAAATGATTTAGTTTAAAAATTGTAGTTCAAAAATTTGCCGTGAGCAGCTTTGCAGTAAAATTATCGACATTTTCTAGTCGTGATAGTAATTTTCGTCCTTTACGAGTTGGTACGTCAAACAATCTGGTGTTTAACCTCTTCGAAATACAACTAAATCGATTTTAATAAGGTTACTAACCATAATCAAGTAGTTTCCATTTAGCTAAACATGCGTTTTTATTATTATTTGTTAAAGTCAGTGCCGGTTTTTACACTTGCTTTAAGGATAAATTTACTTTTAATAGAGTGGAAAAATCCAATTTGTTATAGAATTTGTAATCAGCATTGAAAACTACATAAAAAAACTTGGGTGTATCCATTAGAATCGAAAAGGCCACGGTGGGTGCTATTCTTTATCAGCCAAATTAAATATATAGGAATTTCACCAGGTTTGTTTAAATAATGACGTTTTTAGTGGATTTATATCTATAGTCCAGCACGAATCGGCGCATGAGTACCAAAAACTATTCCACCTCAATTTTTTTATGCGATTCTCTTCAAATTGCCCTACTGATTATATAAATGCATGTTGCCAGGGGGCAACCCCGTGCCAAATTGTTTATAACGAAATTGTTTAAACAATTACATGCAATTGTTATTTTTTAACCGGACAAATTTTTTTTATATTCTTTATTGAAATACAAATAAAAAAGGTCACTTGAATTTTTACGAGAAAGTTAATATTTTCAGAGATATGATTTTTTTAAATTTCGAAAAATCTCAAATTTGGGAACTTTCGACCCTTGAAAAATATATTTAAAAAAATAACATATAAATAGTATACATTTTTTTAAATTCTTTATACAATAGTTAATATTGTTATTAATAGAGATTTTAAAAAAATTAATTATTTATACCTGTTTTTTAATTGTTAATTTCGCGCGCTTACAAGTATGCGTCGCTTACCCTTCTGGGTCTTGAATCGTTTTTTATCATTTATCTTAAAAACTATCAACTTTATCAAGATTGCTAAAGAAAGCAAAGTTATTAATAATTAAATTGTCTACAACTTTTTTAATTTAATTTTTTTTCTGAAATCAATTTTTTAAATGTTATTTAAGCGTAAATCGGAACATGTAATTAAAATTTCTTTTTTATCAGTTAATATTACTTTTTTGTTATTATCTTAGTAATTTATTTATTTTATTATTTATTAATCACCAATAATAAAATTTAATGGTATTTGACCATTTTTTAAATTTACATTTATACATCAATCAATACATAGTATAAAACAAAGTCGCTTTTTCTGTCCCTATTTCCCTTTGTATGATTAAATATTTAAAACTACGCAACGGTTTTGGATGCGGTTTGTTTTAATAGATAGAGTGATTCAAGAGGAAGGTTTATATGTATAATTACATCCATTAAATAGTGGAGAAATACTGTTATTTTTGAGGTTTCTAATGTGATGTCGTTAATTTTACGAATTATATTTAAAAAATCGATTATCTGTCAATTCGGCTGACAAGTAAAACACTATCTAAAACCATTCAGTTAACAGAAGTTGACATTTACGATTAGTAAACACAAATTGTGATCGAATTTCGCTTAAAATCGACGAAAAAACGCGAAAAAAGTGTAAAAAAAGTGCAAAACAGTGCAAAATGATCGTAAAACCCTAAAAATCACTAAATAGTATAAAACAAAGTCGCTTTCTCTGTCCCTATGTCCCTTTGTATGCTTAAATATTTAAAACTACGCAACGGATTTTAATGCGTTGATTTTTAATAGATAGAGTGATTCAAGAGGAAGGTTTATATGTATAATAACATCCATTAAATAGTGGAGAAATACTGTTATTTTTGAGGTTTCTAATGTGATGTCGTTAATTATCAATTTTTTTCCGCTTACATTTTAAACGCAGGCTGAACCCTACGAGATTTATTAAAATAATGTACTAATTATTTGTACACATTGAAAAGGTCTACAGAAAACTACGCGATGGTATATGTCTATCTCTTATGGATATCCCACAATAAAAAATTTTTGTCCTTTACTTTTTACGACAAATAATGGCTAATTTTTGAAGCGATTTTAACCAATACAGCATTAATCCTTATCCAATTAAATAGCATAAATACATTGCTGATTTAATATAGATCTATATGGTCCTTTACAGCACAAGATTTAAATGAATATTTTCGAATATATTACAGATTTAAAATTGCGGGACGTAGCGCTTGCGATGGTACTGGCCAGCTGGGGCGGCGGTAACGTACCTATAAATAGCGCATCGAAGGCCGCGATTTTCCTTATAGCACTTTGGATTTTGCAGCGATTGGACGCGTTTATTACGAAATTAATCATTATGACGCTACCCTAAGGTGGCGCAGTTGAGATGTTATAAATCTACACCTGTAATTCTTACATAACTAAGTACTATGACGCCACCGTAAGGTGGCGCAGTTAATATATAATATACCTAACCGATAAATTACAAAGTACTATAAATAATAGTAACGACTGGTAACTAACGAGAAATTATGATAAAAAATACAAAAAATTATTCGTAAAAATAAAAAAAAATGGAAAAAACATTAGTGTTAGGCGGTGCGAAGTTTGCCGGGTCCGCTAGTAAGTTATAAAAATATATTGGGTACCTACGCACTTAAATGTTGAGAAAAAACATTCAAATGAATAAATAAAATAAAAAATAATTTTATGTATATGTATCATAGTTAGTGCTTGTCAATTCTGAGCTGATTATTCTTTGTTTTTCAGTCTTTATTTCAGAAAAAAAATTGTAGACAATTTAATTATTAATAGCATTGCTTTCTTTAGCAATCTTGATAAAGTTGATAGTTTTTAAGATAAATGATAAAAAACGATTCAAGACCCAGAAAGGTAAGCGACGCCTACTTGTAAGCGCGCGAAATTAACAATTAAAAAACAGGTATAAATAATTAAAATTTTTAAAATCTCTATTAATAACAATATTAACTATTGTATAAAGAATTTAAAAAAATGTATACCATTTATATGTTATTTTTTTAAATATATTTTTCAAGGGTCGAAAGTTCCCAAATTTGAGATTTTTCAAAATTTTAAAAACTCATATCTCTGAAAATATTAACTTTATCATAAAAATTCAAGGGACCTTTTTTCTTTGTATTTCAATAAAGAATATATAAAAAATTGTCCGGTTAAAAAATAACAATTGCATGTAATTGTTTAAACAATTTCGTTATAAACAATTTGGCACGGGGTTGCCCCCTGGCAACATGCATTTATATAATCAGTAGGGCAATTTGAAGAGGATCGCATAAAAAAATTGAGGTGGAATAGTTTTCGGTACCTACTCATGCGCCGATTCGTGCTGGACTACTACTATTCAGCTGGTTCGCAGGTCACGACTTCGGGAAAATTTCACTACAGTTTTTCGTTTTGAGCACCCCTGGCCTGAAAAACACCTTCCGTTCAAAAGTTTATATATATATATATATATATATATATATATATATATATATATATATATATATATTGTTATGATTTGATTGGATAATTTTTTTTTTATATTTGATAATAGGTAACTGTCTTTATATAGGTGTTTAAAAATTTTATTTCAGAAAGTGTAGAGAGTTGTTTATTTTTGTTTTATATATTTTGTTTTAAAAAAGGTTACCTAGGGACGGGGGGATAAAGAATGTTGGTTATTAATTTTGAAATTGAAGAGAGAGTTGTAATTTTGAAAATTGATAAATATTTATAATTGAAGTTAAAATCTTAAAATAAAACTGTTTTAAATAAAGTAAATATTATTTTGAAAGTAGAAGCACGACCCTATAGCTGAAAGCAAATCAGAAATCATAATAAATTTATCACCAAATCTGAGGAGTACCAAAGATTCCATAACAATATATATGTATATGTATGTATGTATAGTTCCGATATAACAAAATCTGTGGACACGATAGCGGTCGCATTTCTTCAAGGATCGAAATGAAATTTGGTACAAAAATCAATCGTCCCAAAATCTCGGTCAAGTTCGTTTATGGGCCAAATCGGTACGGCCGTTTGGGAGTGACATCAAATCAAAAATCTCCCTGTACAAAAAAAGAGTGTGCGTGTAACCTTTACGCGCGATTGAAGTAAAACTTGTTGACGTACGTATCGGAAAATAAATATTTAATTACAATTCAATCATATTTATTGCCTATATACTTTACAAAAAAAATGAGATGTTATATTTATATTATTCATTAGAAATAGGAATTTGAAAGTTATCATTATTTTTTTTATATATGAAATAATAGGTTTATGATAACTAAAATGTGAAACATAGATTTTAGTCTATAAATACCATTAATGTATTTGAAACCGTTTGAAAATTTCATAAATAAATTTCGGAAATTTAAACTCGCTGAAATTATACAGTTACTTCCATCAGAATCTTCCGTTAGAATCTACCCCTAGTCGTGCCTAAAGAAGTTTTGCTTCAATAATAGGTAAACAATATTAAAAATTACACACATTACTTTTAGAATGTGTGATTTTGTAGCTGTATCCACCTTATTGTAATACATCACAACACAAGAGCCTTCGATAGTTAGATAACCATTTCATTTTGTAGCATTTTATAGCATATTCCATAAAATTTAAAATCCTGAGTTAAGTTTGTTTCCTTCACGTCTACGAAGGATCTGTTATTGGTGGTCAAAGGTCAGCCATCTTGACTAGTGGTTTTATGGCCTTTATGGCTACCTAACCAAACCTAAAATAAGTATAAGAAAGTGTTAAAATATTTTGAATATTATTATTTTATAAACAAAAACGTGCAACATGCTTCTTTACTCAACGTAAAGATTCCGTATAAACAATTATTTACTATCATAATATGTATGTATGTATATAAACTTACTTAATCAAATCATAATGAATGTGGCTGTCTCATCATTTTTTCATTTTTGTCATTTTTCTTCAAATCTTTCTGGCGTTTATAATATCCCCTTTGACGTTCACAATTTATTTTTCTTTTTAGCTCTTTAAGTCTATAAAACGAAAATAGCTAGGTATAAATAATAGGTATAAATAATTAGGTATAAATAGTGTAATTAAACACCAAAAATAAAATTTATGCATATAGAGTACCTACCTATTCACTCATTTTCAATCAATATTTTTTCATCACTTTCTTCATTAATAAATCCACATTGTTTATTCATATTTAATACAAACACTTTATACACAAAATAGTTATTTATGATATGAGTGTTAAAAGTGAGGTTTTATTTTGTGAGTGAAAACGTTTGTGAAATGAGCGGAGCGAATTGAACAATTTCACGAACAAAATAAAATCACTTTTAACACAAATACCATACAATGTTTTTTGTACAACTTCCCTATTTTGATAATGAAACGAGCGAATTTGCAATAACAATAAACCAAACCGTGTTAAAAGTAAACTAAACCGTGTTAAAAGTAAACTTGTTTACATGGCAACGTGTTAAAAGTATTTTTAACACGCTGTTATGTAAACAATCGTTTTTAACATTGTTTGCTATCATTAAAAGTGTCACTTTTAATGACAGTTGTACAAAAAACTATTTATACAATGTATTTCGATTGACAAGATGATCAGCTGTCAATTCATACAATTACAGATTTAATTTTATTTCATATAGGATGCAAAATCGCATGAGCGCCGCTAGGATTATTTTCAGGGGGTGCATCTGCATCTACACACTATTATGATCTAATATATATATATAGAATATAGAATGATTTGGACAGCAACCGCGACGCCTTTAGTTTTTATTCAAACAATAATTTAATAAAAAAATTAAAAAAATATATAATTTTCTGGTAAATTCAGGTATTTTCTTTCATAGCAGGGGGGTGCAAGCGCACCCTCTTGCACCCTGCTGCCGGCGCCCATGCAAAATCGTGTCAGTATTAGGTTTTGTTTCCGGTTTCTGTTATTAGAATGACGTCACGTCCGTTAGAATAACTTTTTTACTCCTAGTGTCGCTAAAGAAGTTTTACTTCAAAAATGATAGGGGACTTTTTTGTTTGTCTTAAAAAGACCTACAATTTTTATCTAAAACATTTTTTTTCTAAAGCGTATACTTTTAATATATTACCATGCTTATATCAGTAAAAATGACTTAGTTTAAAAATTGTAGTTCAAAAATTTGCCGTGAGCAGCTTTGCAGTAAATTTATTATAAATCTACTAATGCGCCTGGCTTACCAAGGGCTATTTTTTTAAAGTAGCTCTGGTGAAATCGTAAAAATGATTCCCTTGAGTTTCCTTGAAAATAGAGTACCTTCAAATAGAAACAGCTACCTAATAATTTTGTATTTACTGTACTAGAAGTCAATATGTAGCTTTATGTTTATATTTTTTCACGTATTATCGAATAAATGTCATCAAATAAAAACAGTAACTATACTTTTATTAAATAAACCTCTACAAGATATTTAAGTAAAAAAATTCCATCTAAAAATTCCCCTGAAGAGATTCAACTGACCTTTATTATATTACGAAATTCGTAGGTACGTATCGCTAAATTTAATTCAGTAGAGTTATCGGCGTTTCGCTTTTCCTTTGTTCCTAATCTTAAGGCCTGGTGAGAATAGTTTCAGTTTACATATCCCTTGGGCAATTCTCTAAGACTAACAAGGATAGATACATGTCGAATAGAACATAACATGCTTGTGGACTAATTATAAATTAGAGCAAGCCTCTGATGGATTATGAGATCAGGTAACTGAATACGATTTCTGAGTTAAACTACTAATTATAATAATTATTACCGTATAATGCTTAACAATGCATAAATTAATGTAAGATTGTCAGGAGAAAATTATAAAAAATGATGAAAAATATAAGATGTGTTAAAAAAAGAAGACTTGATAGATGACAACTAGCGTTACCTAATAGAAAATAGGTGGAAATACCGTTGACTGGAAGACAGAGGTCAAATATCTAGGGCTAATCCTAGATAATAAGTTACTATGGAACAAACACGAAAACGAAATAATACACAAAGCTACAAAAGCCCTTATGGTGTGCAGAAACATTGCTGGGAAAAATTGGGGCTGTAACCCAAATACATTGCAATGGATGTACACAGCAATAGTGAGACCTATCATTACATATGGGGCAGTAGCTTGGGGCACGAGAGCTAATCTGATCACTACGAGGACAAACCTCTCAAAGATTCAGAGACTAGCCTGTGCATGTATCACTGGAGCAATGAGAACATGTCCCACTGCTGCAATGGAAGTAATACTAAATCTCTCGCCACTGCATATTTAAGTAGGAAATGCTAGGAAGAAAACAATATATAGAATGATCAAAGAAAGAATAATCAAGGAAAAACCTCGATCACTCCAACTTAATCAAACTTGGGAAATGCCCTAAAATGACATGCCAAAGAAATTTAACTTTGTAAGGAAATTTACCACTAAACTGGGAAGCAAATCTGAATGGGACGAAAACACCATATTGGGGCTAAGCCAAAACGCCATTAAATGGTACACGGACGGCTCCAAGACAGATAAAGGAACAGGAGCAGGGTTGTTTGGACCTAGAATCAAATAGTCAGAAAGCTTGGGTACGTACCCAAGCATCTTTCAAGCGGAAATTCGTGCTATCGAAAGATGTATAGAATTTAACATTGAAAGGAACTATCGTAGACAGAAGATTGTAATCATGTCAGATAGTCAAGCAGCCATCAAAGCTCTGAACTCAGATACAATCAATTCAAAGATGGTCTGGGAATGCCTAGGCAAATTAAATGAACTAGGACAGAATAACACTGTTACCCTCCTATGGGTTCCAGGACACGTAGGAATAGAAGGAAATGAAACAGCAGACAAGCTGGCAAAAAAGAAGCTAAAACCTCACATACCTGGGACCAGAACCATCCTGTGGGATCAGCAGTAGTACAATCTTAGAAAAACTAAAGAAAAAAATGGATAGCGAAAAATCCAAGTACTGGAATGCTCTAGAAGGACTAAGACAACCGAAGACGCTCCTGGGAAACCTATAACCAGAAAATATCTCACAGCTGTCTTAACCTGAGTAAGAAAAACCTCCGAATTATAACAGGAATACTAACCGGTCACTATCGATTAAGAGGACATATGAAGAAACTAGGATTAGTAGGTGAAGCAAACTGCAGATTCTGTGAGGTAGAGGATGAAACCTTAATACACATACTTTCAGAATGCATGGCATTAAGTAATTCTAGGGTCAAATACCTAGGGTCATACGAAATAGAAAGGGAAGAACTACCTAATTTAAAACCCAATAATATCCTAAACTTTATAAGGAAGATAGGACTCGAAGAGCTGCTATAAGTCTGAGGAATCATCATACATACATAGATACATACCTAGTAGAAAAAATCAAAATTAGAAGCGTGATGTAGCGGTAAAAAGGTGTTGTTATTAGTTCTTGCAGTAAAATTGCTCTAGTTTTAAGCGAAGAAATAATCTGATGAATCCAAGAAGTGAAGACAATGACCAAACAATGTTGTCTTTATTCTTGCAGAAGCAGAAGTCCTCCAATTCTAAACCAAGAAGTAATCTGAAAAAATCCAAGAAGTGAAGACAATGACCAGAAAGTGTTCTCTTTAATTCTTGCAGAATTAAGCGAAGAAGTTCAAGGAGTGACGATAATGTTATCTTTAATTCTTGTAAAAAAAGAAGTGCTCTAGTTTTAAGCAAAGAAGTAATCTGAAAAAGTCAAAGAACTGATGACAATGACCAGAAGGTGTTGCCTTTAATAACACAGTCAACACAACAGTTGAAGTATGTTAGTTTTTTTTATTTATAAATAGGTATGTCGTAAGTTCAGAAAAAGCAGCTTAATGTAGGATAAATCTTCGCAAATTTTTCAGAAAAGAACGATTTGCATAAAAAAACCTTTGCCTTACCCTTTACTTCAAAATCTATATTGTGCAACTTTGTTGCTTAGGACAAATTTTAAATATTGATCTTGGAACACCCTGTGAATTGATTTTCAATTATTAACAGAATATCTCTAAATTAGCAAAAGTGCAGCTGAGTAACATATCCATTAAATTAGTCCTCCTAAAAGGAAGGAGATAAGGATAATCGCTGTCATTAGATCACTCGCTGCTTTTTCGTGTACTTCCACATGTTCCTTTTATCTAATTTTCTACCAAAATGTCTGTCAGGATCTGTGAACTGTTAAATCTTTGTCACAGTAAAACGGTGACAATAGCTTACAATTCTATTCTATCGACATACTTATTTCCTTAAAGTAAAAACAGGAGTGCTTTTTTGCAAACAGTAGTAGCGGGTGTTTTGTAATGTAAAAATATAGAATGTACTAACTTTTTCTCCGCTTTCTAAGGTGTTAACCAAAATGATAAAGTAAATGGCTCGATTGATTTATCTAATGATGAATACAAAGAAACAGAAACGAAGAGTCAGAAGGTCACCAACTGCGGGCAAACTCAGGTGGTAGGTGGAGAGCGAGTCATGGATTCAAGAAATTATTGCGAACAACTGTATACGAAACGAAAATACTAAGATGAATGGTAGTATGAAAGTACTTAGAGGGATGTTAAATATATACATATGAAGAAAATGTTATTTTGTTAAGAGTTCTGTAAGACTAATAGCCCCACATTTACCATTTATGTTTTAGGCTCAAAATTCTAAAAGAGATATTATTAGTGAACTCGTTAAATGAAGAAAGTATATTGACGATAAAAAAATAATACCAGTTATAAGGTAAACAAATTGAGTATGTTACTGTTACTGCAGCATAACTACAAAGACGGACATAAAGTGTGTAAACAAAAAAATACAACAAATAAATCGCCATAAAACAAAATGAAAAGAAAAATACCAATACGGATCTGTACCATCAAAAACTTGTAACGTTTGTAACGTTGGTTTTCTAGCATTCCATCCGGACTATAAATATTTTTATATTATCTATTCTTATCGCGTTGATACGAGAGGGGATTGCTACTTGGGAAGGAGAGAATGGGTTTCGTCGAAAGTTTTTGATTTTAATTCGCTCATTTTATCGTTGAATTTGAATAAATTCAGAGTTTTTCCGACTA
Organism: Altica lythri; assembly: GCA_964028335.1. Lineage (NCBI taxonomy): Eukaryota > Metazoa > Arthropoda > Insecta > Coleoptera > Chrysomelidae > Altica > Altica lythri. Next base: position 16,697,996 of record OZ034801.1, on the reverse strand, counting down.
TCTTCGCCCTTCTGTTCTGGTGAGTAACATTTTGCCTTGGTTTTAATTTAATTAATTAATAATAGTCCAAAATGCGGTAAATATAATATTTTATGTATTTTTACTAACATTTAAATTTTCAAATACAATTGCTGTTGATTCATGGTCAGTTTTTCTGGTATTTTAATATTTATACATGAAAGGTAATTAATTTTTTCTCGAAATTTGGGAAGACTTGTAGCGATTGTGTTTGAAAATTATTACTTGAAAGTCGGAGTTTTGATTACAATTTTATTAATAGGGTTATTGCCAACTAGAAGAAGGGCCCTATTAAGGACCAACAAATTGCTATCTGAAGGAATTTCGCAGTTCGACGTCATTCTGTGAAGCCGACGCCATTTTGCTGTTCCGTTCCACGTCGATAGAAAATCTGACTAGAAGTCCTTGAGGAGTATTCCATTCCGTTGCTGTTCCGATCCCCCGACGTTAGAAAAATCCGACAAGAAGTTCCTAGAGGGGTATTTCCATTCCGTTGCTGTTCCGATTCCACGTCGTAGGAAAATTGACAAGAAGTTCCTACAGGGGAATTCTATTCCGTTGCTTTTCCGTCTCCTCGTCGTTAGAAAAGCCGACAAGAAGTCCCTACAGGGCAATTCCATTCCGTTGCTGTTCCGATTCCACGTCGTTAGAAAAATCCGACAAGAAGTTCCTAGAGGGGAATTCCATTCCGTTTTGCTGTTCCGTTTCCATGTCGTGTGAAAATTCGTCTAGAAGTCCCTAGGAAGGTACCCCATCCTTCCTACTGCTCCGGTCCACTGGATCAAAACTCCGTCAGAAGCCATCGGAACCCAACCAAGATAAGAGAAATAATTAATTAAATATTTTTAATTAAATTACTAATCTCTTTTAAAGTAATAAACCATTTTAAACTGATCGTTCGAATTTTATTTGTGTGTCTGTACTTGGCGCCCTTTAATTAATGTTTGGAGAGAATCTAGTAGAACACAGAAGGAAGCCACTACCCACAGTAGCTAGCCTAGGGTACTTTTAAGGTTACAAACTAAAGTTACACTCCTTACGACGTGGATCTAACCAGCCTTTCTGTCAGAACAAATAAGATAAAATTAGATATAGAATTTGGATGAACTCTACACTTATGTGGTTTTAAATACATAAACTTGGGCTGAGTGGTAAGCCCATGCTTCTTCGCTCCAAAACGAACTAGAAAGAAGATTTAGCATAGCAACAGGTGTAACCACGTGACCAACGGTCGTCGTATGCTAATTTGATTTTCAGAAATCTATTCTCGTAGTAGCAGCGGTTTTTGCTGCATTCTACGTAAAGAAACGTAGGTATTTTCTCCAAAACAAAAGAAAAGAGGTTGCTTACGCGCTTAAGGACAATAATTCTATAAAAAATGCTAATAATACATATATGAATAGAGACAAAACATGCAATAAAAAAAATATATTAAAACATAATATAATAGAGATAAAAATAACATTAATTAAACATTTTAAAATAAAGCTATTTATCAATAACTTACTGACACTTAAAGTGACTAAACGCTATCATGCAAAATGTGGTTTAAAATACGTTTAAACAAAGTGAAAATAATTTACATAGTATTTAGTAGGTTGAGGTAAATAATTTGCATGTTTACATTCGCCATTTACTTCCTTCGCGCGAAATTCTCTACTTTCCAACACGCGATATCCTTTCCTGGTTCCTTCCGTTCAGCTAAGGGTGTCATGTTTTATGGGCCCTTCACAAAATCGAGAAAATCATTAACATCTACACTAATGCGATTAATTTGATAACCGTTTCTGATTTATTCAGTTGAAAAATTTCCCTAATTTATTTAAAGTTAATAGTTTCTAAATTTCTCGTTAACGTAATATGTTGATATGATAATTTATTATATATAGTAAAACGACTCGTATTTTTACTTTATTTAAATGTCTGTATTATAAAAGTACATTTCTTTGACTTTATAATTATTTAATGACAGCAGTTCCGGAAAGAAAATTTCCCTTGAGAGTTTCAGTGCAGAATTTTAAGTTAAATATTTAGTTTTACTCACGGTGAACTAAAAATGTTAAAATTTCTATCTTGATGCTGTTATTCATTAAATTTTTATATTATTTTCATAAGTATAAGTACCAATATAAGTTTTAGAAATAAGTACATAAAGTGCTTTACTTCATAAAGAAATAATAAAATAATTGTAATAAAAAATAAATAAAAAGATATTTTAAAATATCATTAAAATCTACATATTATATTAGTTTAAACTACATTAATTACTTTCTGATATGTAAAATATAATAGCTTCTTTTAAAAGAACACCAAATCTACTCTCATACATATAGGTTGTTTTTTTAGATTTGTATGCAGCCAAAAAGACAAAAAATATATAGACCGTAACGATCTATCGGATCTTCTTAGTTAAAAAATTGTTTTCGTGCCTATTTCGGTGAGATTTATTTAATTTAATAGCTGTAATTCCAAATTGTGCCGTGAGCGGTGTTACTGTATAATTATCTTTTTTTCCTCGTTGCGATTAGTAATCTTTAGTTGTTCATTTAGTTCGCCCGGTTGTACTGTTCAAAATACAAGTGAATCAATTTTAATTTTTCTTTTAATTATTTTATTAAGTAGAAGTGTCTTAAATTGTAGTGATATTTTATTAATACTTACAACTAATATCAAGTAGTTTCACTTTCGCCAAACATCAGTTTTTCTGATCTTGAATAAAAATTTAAAATCTGCCTATTATACTAGTTTAAACTACATTAATTACTTTCTAATATGTAAAATATAATACCTTCTTTTAAAAGAAAACCAAATCTACTCTCATACATGAAGGTTGTTTTTTTAGATTTGTATGCAGCCAAAAAGACAAAAAATATATAGACCGTAACAATCTATCGGATCTTTTTAGTTAAAAAATTCATCAGACTATTGTTTTCGTGCCTATTTCGGTGAGATTTATTTAATTTAATAGCTGTAATTCCAAATTGTGCCGTGAGCGTTCGTGTTACTGTATAATTATCTTTTTTTCCTCGTTGCGATTAGTAATCCTGAGTTCATTTAGTTTGCCCGGTTGTACTCTTCAAAATACAAGTAAGTCAATTTTAATGTTTCTTTTAATTATTTTATTAAGTAGAAGTGTCTTAAATTGTAGTGATATTTTATTAATACTTACAACCAATATCAAGTAGTTTCACTTTCGCCAAACATCAGTTTTTCTGATCTTAAATAAAAATTTAGACCGTTTATTACACGTGTTTTAAGAATTAATTTACTCTCAATAACCTCCTGTCTCCTGCCAACCTCGACGATACTCTTTTATAATTTATTCATATTTTCCGTGAGAGTAAAATTAAAGAATTTAAGTGCGCTTCGAGATGCAACGTTCTGACTTTGAACTTGTTGAATTTAATACAAAGGAATTAGTGATACATAAAACGTATAAATTATTATATAAGGCAAAACTTTATCGTATGTGATCACTAAATTTATAAACGGATGTTTAAAATTTAAATAGAGAAGTATATAGTAATTTTAAAGTATAAAAAATAAATGAATTTTTAAGTATGTTCACAGCCCTACTCACGAAGACTAGATACCAGGAGTCTACACGGTATGGGCTTTTCCATAGTATTTCACCTCTATAAAGTTAGCACTACCACATGCGAAATAAAAGATGGCATTATGTGATTAATTTGTCGCTTTTTTGTCGTGATTTTGTCGTGGAAACAAAAAATTTGTCGCGAAATTGTTTTTTAAAAAATCAATGGTAGTGCTAACTTGATATCAAGTTAGCACTACCAACTCTTGAAAACGATCTTCCAATGATCGGGCAAATGTCTTATGTAGTGATTAATTTGTCGCTTTTTTGTCGTGATTTTGTCGTGCAAAAATAAAAATTGTCGCGAAATTTTTTTGCCTTAAATCGATGAAAGTGCTAACATAGCATCAAGTTAGCACTACCAACCATCTTCTGATACTCTGATAAAAATCTCGGCTTGCGCATAATTTGTCGCTTTTTTGTCGTGATTTTGTCGTGCAAAAATAAAATTTGTCGCGAAATTTTTATGTTATTTCAATGATAGCGCCAACTTAATATCAAGTTAGCACTTCACCACCTTTTGAAAACGGTCTTTCAATGATCGGACGAGTTTCGCATCTAGATAATGTCTTGCGAAAAATATCTGTTGTGGCATTGAAAAAAATTAATATTAGTGCCAACTTTATATTAAATTAGTACAACCGCACATTGATAAATGTATTTCAATATTCGGATGTAAATCTTGTACCCACATAATTGATTCCTTCTCTGTCGTGCGAAAAAATTTTTGTTTAAAAAATCATTAGTAGTGTTTACTCGATATTAAGCTAGCACTACTATACATTATATATGGAATCGACTCTTTATTATTTCTATATACTACTACGAAGTGAACCTTTTTTTGGCACGCTATACATATGTATTATAAAACTCTTTCTAGTCCACAAACAATTTTAGTAGCTCACTATAAAGTGAACTCTTTTCTCATGACTTATAATGAAGTTAAAAATTCTCATGGTTGACACAAAATTAAAACCATTCATGGGTCACTAAACAATGAATATTCTTATGGCTTTATGGCTCCATATTAATTAAACAATAATGGCTGGTTTTATAAAAAACTTAATTACTTTATTCAAAAAAAAAAAAAGATTTTTAATCTGTTCAAAAACAGAGTCTTAGTATGAAACAAAATGAGTGGTGGTAAAAAAAACTTCTTGTCGAAAATACCAATTTCATTATTCATAAAAAAAATTGTATTAGGCAACTTCAAGAAAACTACTCGTTTTAATTTAATAGAAGTCTAATTTAGCCCAAATGATTTAAAAAAAAATGTCTCTCAATACTCTTGCAAAGCCTAGGGAGAGGGAAGAAAAAAATGTTTTTGAAGTATAAGTAAAGGTTGTATTTTTACACACACAAGAGCAAAAATCGACATATAGTTAAGAATCATTACAAATGATACAAAAAGTTGATATATATAGAATCTAACAAGACCAATTGCCAATAAAATCACGACATAAACGCGACAAATTATGCACTAGATGCGAAACTCGTCCGATCATTGAAAGACCGTTTTCAAAAGGTGGTGTGATGCTAACTTGATATTAAGTTGGCGCTATCATTGAAATAACATAAAATTTTTGCGACAAATTTTATTTTCGCACGACAAAATCACGACAAAAAAGCGACAAATTATGCGCTAGCCGCAATTTTTATCAGAGTATCAGAAGATGGTTGGTAGTGCTAACTTGATGCTATGTTAGCACTATCATCGATTTAAGGCAAAAAATTTCGCTACAAATTTTATTTTTTCACGACAAAATCACGACAAAAAGTGACAAATTATGCGCCAGATAAGACATTTGTCCGATCATTGAAAGATCGTTTTCAAGAGGTAGTAGTGCAAACTTGATATCAAGTTAGCACTACTAATGAAATTAATAAAAAAATGCAACAATTATAATTTCGCACAACAAAACCACGATAAAAAAAACGTTAAATTATGCACGAGAGGAGACATACCTCCGAATATAAAGATGAAAAAAATTTCGCGACAAAAATTTTTTTTGCACGGTGAAATCACAACAAAAAAGCGACAAATTATGCATTAGATGCGACACTCGTCCGATCATTGGAAGACCGTTTTCTAGAGGTGGTAGTGCTAATTTGATATAAACTGAGCTCTACCATTAGGTCAAAAAAAAAATTCGCGAAAATTTTTTTTTTGCATGACGAAATCACGACAAAAAGCGACAAATTATGCGCTAGCCGAGATTTTTATCGGAATATCAGAAGATGGTTGGTAGTGCTAACTTGATACCATGTTAGCACTATCATTGATTTACGGCAAAAAAATTTCGCGACAAATTTTATTTTTGCAGCGACAAATTATGCACTACATAAGACATTTGTCCGATCATTGGAAGATCGTTTTCAAGAGGTGGTAGTGCTAACTTGATATCAAGTTAGCACTACCATTGATTTTTTAAAAAACGATTTCGCGACAAATTTTTTGTTTGCACGACAAAATCACGACAAAAAAGCGACAAATTAATCACATTATGCCATCTTTTATTTCGCATGTAGTAGTGCTAACTTTATAGAGGTTAATATTTCTGGTCTCAATAATCAACCCAGATCATAGTTCTATATTTGCCACTGGCGGCACGAGGAACCATAAGAACTTATAGAGCCTTATAAGAACCGATGTTTATGACATTTAAATTTCGCGAAATTAAATTCAATATATAATATTAATTTATTTATTTAAAATTAGTTGTCATAAAAGCTGTCAATAGTAACAAAACTTCCAGCGTAAGGATTTAAACGAGGAACACGAGCGCACTCTACCGACAATAGTTCTGTCCCCTAAATTGAGACCATTTTTTTAACATTACGTTTAAACTCCTGGTATCTATACTTCGTGGCCCTACTCCACTTAAGTGGAGTAGGGCTGTGGTATGTTATAATACAAAGTAAAAATTTAGGGTGGTAAAAACTTAATCTTGATATTTTTTTATTACATTTTAACGGAAACTATATCTTTTAATGTCGAACATTTTCTGAAAGTAGGGATGTTTTGTTGTAAAGAATTTTTTGGCAACTCCCAACGTAACAGTTGCTAAGCTTATAATGGAAAGCGTTTGTCGATCGTAAACTTCTAAACTTTGATAAAAGATTCATTCATCATTTCTGGTCTGAGAGGTTTACTAGTAAGCGTCGATTTTAGATATTTTGTATATTATGATACCAAAAGTATGTAAATCATTTTCTTTAGAATATAAAAATAGGTTTTATATACCTATTATAATTCTGTCCACTTTATAAAAACAAAAATTTAATCTCTGTAAAATTAAATAGTAAATTGAGGTAAATGCAAAGAAAATTTAAAATCAATTTAAAAAATTGAAAATAGTCCTCTCTGATTGCAAATTATATACTAGAAAGAGTTCAAATACCTACTTTTTTTCTATGCAGTCAATAACGACTTAAAATACCTAAACTCTGTGCTCGATTCAAGCGAAAGGGAGAAAAAAGATCAAAGCAATAAATACTTTTCCTTTTAATATAGGTGACATTCTCGATCCAATTTTTAGCATAATATTCTTTTTCTACAACCGTGCGTAAAGTATTACCTATACGCACGGTTTAAGGTTCATAAAGTTTTAATTTTTTTACTAGTGAATAAAAAAGTTTTTTTTTCACTAGTTAAAACAAGTAAAATAAGCACTGTCTTTCATAAGATTATGCAAAGATTTTTACGTGTGATATTGGTCGAGGTTGTAAGGTGTTTACTTCCACCCAGATGACTCGGGTTCAATTCCGGGTAAGGAAACTTTTTTTTATTATTTATTTGTGTAAATATATTTAATTGTTAAATTATTCTTTTGTTTTCATTTTGTGTTATTTTTAAATTAAATAAAATGTTCGATTGAAAATACCTTTTTTACTTTTTTTCACTAGTGCGTAAAAAAATCAGACCTATACTTGTATTTCTTGTAAAAAAATTTGGTTGTAGAAAATATATTGTATGCAACTCGTGCGTAAAGGTTCCTTTTTTGACCCATGTGATTGTCGCATTCGCCTGCGGCTCATACGACAACATTCACATTCGTCAAAAAGGTCACTTTACGCACTAGTTGCATAAATAACTATTTTTATTATTTTGTTTATTTTCCGTTTTAAAAACTGTCTCTTCTTTCCAAGAATGATACTTATAATCATTAAATTTAATAAAATCTTCTTCATATTTATCATTATTATCAGCTAATAAGCAACTGTCTGTATGTATTGCCATAGGTTCTCGAAAATGGCTGTAACGATCTCATTAAAATTTAAAATATAAGTGCAAACGGAGACAAAAAATCGATCTAACTTAGTACCACGACTGGAAATTTTTTTATTATTTTTTTCACCCAAAATCATTTTTGCACATAAGAGGTTGTAAGGGTACGATAACCTGTGAAATACTGCATGCTCGGGTACCACAGTCGGTAAAGCAATGTACTATTAATCCAAGACAAGCAAATTAAACCCTTTTTAACTTAAATATAGACAAATATAGTTTTGTACACTATGAGGTGAATTTGTTTTTTTAACCAGTTAACACAGCACTTGCCAAGTACAAAACCCATTTTTGGTTTAAAGTCATAAATTTTGAGTGCAATCATATTTATTTATTTAGTGCTATATCTACATACCTACCTATATAGGTTTTTATAAATAAATGAAACGTTATATAAAACCTGAAACGAAATCTTTTCTCTGCAAATTAATTTATCATTGAGTCTCGTTTACTAAAGAAAAACTAGACAAAAAGAACGTTTCGTGCACACGAGAGCTTTTATATTAGTTTCTTGTTTGTTTTCGGGATTCATTGTTTCAGTGGTCATACGTCACAACTCTCTAACCGATTAAGATGGATGAAATATGATGAAAAATCAACGCTTAATTAATAAGTTTTTGTTTTCTACATTCTCTCTTAACTCAACAATACATCTTTTGTGTAGTTTTAACAAATTGTGTTTATATCGATAGATTAGATCTAGATTTGAATCAAATAATAATGGGTACGTTTTTTGGACCATGATTATAAAAAATATTTTTTATCATTTTTTTTAAATAAAATAAATAATATTATTCAATAAAAAAAGCCTTTTAAGCTTATTGTGCAAGAATTTAAAAACAGTTCAAATTAAAAGTATATCTAATGAGCTTTTTGAATCATGGAACGATGCTTTAATGATTTCCAATAAATCTTTCTCCAAAAGCTCTTGCTTATTGACATTGGATGGTAGATATCTTTTTACATAAAATTTTTACCACAGTTAAAGTTAAGTGCATCCTAAGACATAGGTTGATAAAATCCAATTTTATTACTCAATATAGTCGAGGACAATACAACGATTATAGCAGTCATACAATATTTTGATAGGTGGGTTCCTGTGTCAGAATCATCATCCTCCGAAGGTGTAGTCTGAATGGTCCATGCCCAGCAGGCCACTAATACTCTTATCTGACTCCTACCAAGATTCAGTATGTCAGACGTCAGTTTTTTTGGAGTAGCCTTTGAGCATCAGCTTCGAATGTCTCAGCCCTACAGTGTTACTCCAGTGTTTGGTGGACTCTTTCCAGACCCAGTTCCTGACTTTGGTCGTTACCCAGGCTCTAGGTAGTCCCAATACAGGTTCTGGACCAGTGAATCGTGTATCCGCTCCCTTCTTGGCCAGAAGGTCCGCGGTTTCATTACCTTCAAAACCTTTATGCCCTGGTATCCACTCCAAGAAGACACTGTTATGTCTAGCCAGTTTATTGAGGTTTTGTATGCACTCCCAGATCAGCTTGGAACTAACCCGGAATTGTTTTAAGGCCAGCAGTGCAGCCTGGCTATCTGAGAAGAAAGTTATCTTCTCCCCTCTCCAGCCACGGCCTCGGGCGTGTTCGGCAGCCTTTAGTAAGGCGTATACCTCAGCCTGGTACGCGATTGACTACGTTCCCAAGTTGAAGTGCTGCCTAAGGTTGCGTGGACCACAGACCCCTGCACCGGTTGCTTCTGAAGTGCGAGATTCGTCAGTAAAGTACTTGATCCCTGCATTGTCGAAAATTTTTTGAGAGACGTCCACAGTCCACTCGGCTCTGTCTCTCTGCCGTACTTGGTGTTTATATCGATAGATTCGATCTAGATTTGAATCAAATAATAATGGGTACGTTTTTTGGACCATGAAATAATTTTTAACATTTTTTTTTAATAAAATAAATAATATAATTTAATAAAAACGCCTTTTAAGCTTATTGTGCAAGAATTTAAAAACAGTTCAAATTAAAAGTATACATCTAAATGAGCTTTTTGAACCATGGAACGATGCTTTAATGATTTCCAATAAATCTTTCTCCAAAAGCTCTTGCTTATTGATATTGTATGGTAGATATCTTTTTTCATAAAATTTTTACCACAGTTAAGTGCATTCTAACACATATGTTGATAAAATCCAATTTTATTATTCAATATAGTCAAGGGCAATACAACGATTATAGCAGTCATACAATCTTTTGATAGCGTTTTTTTGTACGATTTCTCTTTAGTCTCACACTAGGCCTTAGTTTGGGCAAATACTCTGCTAAATCTTTTTTCAGTAAGAAATTTTTTAACTTCTGCAAACATGAAAAAGTCACTGGGAGCCATATCTAAAGAACATGGTGGATGTGGAAACAATTCGTATCCTAATTCATGCAATTTGGCAACCGCTTTTATTTTTTTATGACACCGAGTATTGTCTATATGAAAAAGCTGTTTTTGTTACCTTAAATGCTATTTTCGTGATTTCATCTTTAAAACGCTTTAAAAACGCTATGTAATGTTCGTTGTTAATAGTTTGGTTCATTTGAAAATAATTAATTAATATTTTACCTTGTGTGACACCAAATACTGCATTTACCTTGTCAGCAGACTGTTGTGTCTTTCCACGCTTTGGAGTCGGTTCATCGTCTTGAATCCTATGACTGTCAATTGAACTGTTTAGTGTAGTTACGAAATCAAGTTTTATCAAATTTAATATATCAGTGATAAAAAAAGTTTTTTTTTTTACGTTTAAATATCGCTGTTGATTCTGGTCGACTACTTTCATTGGTTGATGTCACTCACTTCAGGTCTTGGTACCCTCTACTAGTTTGTACAGGTCTAAGGTATGAATGCAATATATTTGTAAAGGCACTTTAACATAGTTATGTTCTGCCAAGATATCGAGTTCTACTCGACATTCGTTTCCTAGTCTGGAGACCACTTTAAGGGACTTTAAAGCTCCAATAGCCGCCTAATTATGTGTGCTTAATTCGCTTAGATTTGTAAGTTATTAATTAATTTGTTTTTGCGTTTTTGTCTGTTATTGAAGTTATACTTCTATTCGTGCACTCGGCGGAAAAGATTTGTGTGGGGTTAAATGGAGAAAAATCATTACATATGTAATGGTGTGAGTAAGAGAGAGACAGAAACACATATAAGGTATATTGGTCGGTAAAAACAAAGATGAAATATTTACCACATGTTTAGTCATAACTCTAAGTCCTTTAAATACCGTTTAAACATTCAGTAAATTGAAAAGAGATAGATATACAAAAAACAGTCTGAGCTAATGTTTTGAATATCATAGTGACGTATCACATTGTGTTTGACAGATTAATTTATAATTCTGTCACGTAAGTAGATATACATATAAAGTTTAGTATTTTATATTAATAATAATATTCAGTAATGAGTATGGTATTGTAGTCCATAGTATCGTCACATGGTTTCATTATATCCTGCACTATGCTTTTGAGGTTGTTGGCTACATAAACAGAGTTTTGAAAAATAGTCGATAAGTGCATTCCGAACAGACAATAGATGTAAAAATTACAAATGGGTTCAATTTGTGTACTCGGGGTTTTTGGGGTCGCTCAACACGAATATCATATGTCGAAAGTCTCCACGGCACTTGGTGCCTACGATATTTACACTTGGAACTCGGCGGTTTTTTGGGCCGCTGAATACGAATATGATAATGGTGATGGTGTCCGAAACACCTGGTGCTTAAAACGGAGCTCGTCTCCAGTAATTTTATGCAAATTTGATACAAAATGAGTGTGCACTCGGTACCAGGAGGATTTAGAGGTCGCTGAACACGAATATAATATGATTTTGCTAAATCATTCGCATACAAATTTATGAATCCAGGCGCGTGCATAGAAGTATAACTTCTGCCGGCAGTCCCAGTAACTGCCACACCCGTTTTTTTTGTTTTAGTAAAAGTTGTTTAGGATAGAACTTATTGTTTAATTATATTGTTAAATTAAATTTTAATTTTGTTAGCTCCCATTATTAGACACACATGTGACAGTCTACAAACTTTTTAGCACATCTAATTCATCTGCTTATAGTTGATTCGTTCGTCGACAATAAATGTAGATTGCAAAATTATTTTTTCATTTGAATTTGATATAAAAAAAAATAAAAGCAAAAAAATCATAACAATAATTACAAAACTACATAATAATACACGGTAATTTGATACTCCTATCTAATTTAAGGTCTTCTATATCTTTCTTATAAGCTTATAATCGAATGAGTGTAATTTTGAAATAATGATAGATTTAAAAAATAGTACAAGAAAATCTAAAGTAATAAAGAACGTTAAATCGCGTGTTTAGAAAATCCGAGTATAAATTATGGAAGCGTGTCATTATGGAAACTGTTGTTCCTTGTTCGCCGCCCACTCTTTCATGATGTTTTCCATTCAAAACAAATCTCCTTCTTTTACTACATTTAAATCCATTGTTTTCGAATCACATACCTTCATTTCGTGTTCTTCTACACTCCATAAATCGCTACGTTAATCCATTATTTTTAAACTTTTGATGGTTTTACAGATTTTTTTTTATTTATTTTTTAGTTCATTGTTTCGTTTTCATGTATACAACTAGATACAAGTTTTACCTGTGTTTATGAGAAATACACAGTAAGATGTTATTTTTTAATAAAATTTATTAATTCTAAGAACAAAATAAGATTAGTTAGGACCATTTATTTTACTTCTTAATCTTTGTACAAGTAATCCTTTTGTGCGTGTATGTAACTAAACTCTTGTCCATTCTTGATGAAATTTTTTGTATGTGTTTAAATCAATTAGAGAATGGTTTTGATTTACTATTTGGTTCACTACAAAATATGTTTTAATAATTTTTGTTGCTTATTTTTGTATTTACGAGGTCTGGCTATTAAATAAAGAGACTTTGCGCCTAGAGGGCGCCTTAGAGGGAAAAACAAGTAGTGCGTCAACAGGTCTGTTCAGATTTTCCGGAAAGGTTAAAAAAAGACTGATAAAAAACGAAACAAAGATGTTAAGACAAATCAACAATCGAAGAAAATCTAAATCGCCCAGAATAAAAAAAGCAAGGATGTCCAAATCAAAATTAAAGGTAAAGTTGATCGTTTTTTTCGGCAATAACGGTATCGTGATGACTGAATGGGTTTCAGAGGTCCACATTTTTAACTAGACTCATAATTTGTCAGTTTTGGAAACACTGCGAGAACGATTTCGTAAGAAACGGTCCGAGTTGTGGAAGAAGTCCGAGTTGTGGAAGAAGTGGATTTTGCACTATTACAACGCATCTGCGCGCTATCTATAAAGCAGTATTTTGCCAGTAAACGCACTCCAGTGCTCGAACACGCACCGTACTCGCCAGATTTGGCACCGTGTGACTTTTTTTGTATTCGAAGATAAAAATCTGCTTTGAGTCGATGGAAGCAGTAAAGCAAAAAACGGAGCTCCTTAAGGCCTTAGCCCAAGAAGACACATGGAAAGGTGTATGGCGAGGGGAGATGAGTATATTAAAGAGAAGCCTTTGAATAAAGAATAATTCTTATGATTAAACTCTTTTTCGTAACCACTCTCATTATTTAATAGCCAGACCTCGTATTGTTTAGTTCTACAAATTCCTAATAGACGGCAGTATAAATTAATTGATATAACTCTCTATCAACGTTTGTTATCTAATTCGGGTAGGTGGCGCTGTGTTTTGTGTTCCAGATTATTCATCACTGAAACTCGAGAATGGCTGGACACATTTGGCTATTTTTGATCTTGAAATGTTTGTGAAAATTGACAAGGTTTAAAACATTAATAATAAGTAACAGAAAATAGAAAAAACTACAATATTACTATACCAAGAATATACAGTTCTATAAATTCCTAGTAGATGGCGATATAAGTTAATCTGTTTGAAAGTTACAGATACCCGATTGGTGGAGTTTTATTTCGATTTCTAAATAAATAGCAATACGAGAAATTAAAGTATAATTAAAACTCGCAATAAAATACAGAAAAATTAAAAAAAAAGGGTGTGGCAGTCAGGGACTGCCAGCAGAAGTTATACTTCTATGCACGCGCCCGGATTCATAAATTTTTATGGGAATGATTTAGCAAAATCATTATATGATATTCGTGTTCAGCGAACTCAAAAACCTCCTAGTACCGAGTACACACTCATTTTGTATCAAATTTGCATAACATTTCCTGGAGACGAGGTTCGTCTTAAGTACCAGGTGTTTCGTCCTTCAACTGATAAGTTTTCGATCATTTTTAAAGGATTTTCCTCCATACCATGTTTTACCAAAATCATAGCTCCACCACGTTTATTCTGTACACGACAAAAATAAGAGCTCGGGTCATAACCAAAGACACTTAGATGCTGAACCTCTTCTGTTAAAAGAAAGTGCTCGACCAGACAAATAGCACTCTATTTTATATTATGATCATGGAGAAAGGCCTCCAGAACGCCTATCTTGTTTCTAATTGAGCAGAAATTGACATAAAATATGCTAAATATGTTCGTATTATGACTAATAATTTCAGGTTGGCTATTATCAACAAGTAGTAAATCAGGTATGTAGCCTTTTATAAAAAAGTACCGGCAGTTTGCAAAAATTCTCTGTGTTTCGTAAAATCAAATCTCTTAATGCCAACAATCAGAGGCCAGAAATCTGGATCGTATAGCTCATCCTTGCGCTTTAACGGTGCTGTTACAACAAAGCATTTGAGTTTGTTTGGATCAGTGGGTATCTCCCTTACGCAAATATTCTTAGTTTCAAAACCCACCTCTTTCTTTATATAATCTGTTATTATAGCCTCAGTTGCTTGTCTTTTAACACGATTTAAATATATCCAAGCGCTTCTTTCTCCACCCGAGAAGCCATTTATTTCATTTTCCTGGGATACTTCCGCATTTCCCAGACGTTTTTTGTATTGTTGGCTTTTTTTATGAAGTTGAATCTAAAAAATCCCATCTTGGTTATTGGCCAGGTCTTCTTCTTTTCTGTTCGGATTATCAAAATTTTCTGTTTCTGCTGTTTCTACAGGACGACTGGCCACTTGACCATATGTTTTGCGGGCACGATCACAACCTGTATCCAACTTCAGCTCGGTTTGGTGTGACGTTCCCTCAACCTGCGTAGTCGTAGAGCGCGTCCTACGTGCGCTCCATTTGTTCGTGCGCGCCTCCGATGGCAATGACAAAGCAATGGCGTGAGGAACAGGAGGTAGAGGGGTTGTTTTCTTGTTGACCTTTTCGTCACGTAATGATTTCAATTCTATGGAGAGTTTTTCTACCAGGTCCTCCATATCGTTCAGTCTACCATGTATTAAGTCGTGATTTTCCATCATCTGGATGAGCAATTGGTTCATTAAACTGTTTTCTCTTCTTAGAGCATCGACATTGTTCCACGCATGGTCGGCATCATTTTCAGTTTCAGCACATGATGGACAGATGATAAAATTTTGACCAACCACTTTTGCGCCTCTTAGACGAACTAAGCAAGCAGGATGATACTGTTTTTTACATTTGGTACATTTTAATTCGCCTTTTAGAGATCGTTTATAACTCGCGCATGTAATTTTCACATTTATATCATCATCACTCGGCGCCATCAAATATATATTAATGGCATTACTGTTAACTAATAAAACTTAATAACTACAAACACAGGCAAGTAGAAATGTTTTTTTTAAATTAACTGTATTCAATTAAATAAATACTTAGAAAAATAAGACCATTTGATGTGTGTCCTTACTTCAAACACGAAAACTAAACAGTAAAACGATCAATGTACAAAAAAAGTGTTTACAAAACCCCATAGTGCAAAATATAATCCAACCATGTGACGGTAGTATGGACTACAATACAATACTCATTACTTAATATGATTATTAATATAAAATACTAAACTTTATAATGTTTAGTTACGTGACAGAATTATAAAATAATCTGTCAAACACAATGTAATACGTCACTATGATATTCCAAAACATTAGATCAGACTGTTTTTTGTATATCTATCTCTTTTCAATGTACTGCTACCTTATATGTGTTTATGATTCTCTCTTACTCACACCATTACATATGTAATGATTTTTGCCATTTAACCCCACACAAATCCAGTGCATGAATAGAAGTATAACTTCAAAAAAAAATAAGTTAATACTAAAATAACTACTACGATATCATCGTAAGGTGGCGCAGTTGATATCCTTTATCTTTATATAGTTAAACGAGCAGTTGTAACTTAATTAAGTACTATGACGCCACCGAGGGGAGACGTATTGGAAAAATTACCAAATACAACAAAAAAAAAGTAAAAACCCAAAAAATCTTAGAATTTTACTGGTATGTAGGTACTTTATACTGCTTTTTGATACCATTTAGTAGTATTGTATACTTTATCGTATTTTTAATTTGTCTTTAACAATTTTAAAAGTACTTTTTAAATAAGCAACATGATTAAGACTATTATTGTTTAATTTGTGTGTCAAGTAAAGGCTAAAAATTAATAAAGTTTATTAATTACTTTCCAGAGGGACTTTTTTCTTTCGTTCATACAAATATAAATTTAGAGCTGTCAGAAATGAGCAGCCGATTTTTTAACAAGCTAAGGAAAAAGTAGAAATCTGAAAATGTCGAAAACAAAGCCGAAACTCAAACTCCTTATCGGAGTAGATTACGTAAGGTTTAAGGGTTTGAATATAAAGCGTGCAATTAGAGCTCTGCTTAACATTTCAATGAACTTCATGAAATATAAAGCGAGTTAAGTGAAATTTTTAATCATCTGGCCTTTCCTTCTCGGTGAAAACACGTCAAGGTTTTACCTAACAAGATCGAATAGAATTTTTTAAAAAATTTTTCAATCAAATTTTTGATTAATTATTAAGATTAATATTTAACAATTTTTTGCATGCTTTTCTTTTATATATTTAAATATTCTTTTACTTGTATCTAAGCTATCAAAAGGTATGGAAGATTTAACTTATTGAGGATATATTTATACCTAAATAAATGATACAAACCATCCCTCACATAAACTGTAATACAGGATTTTCACCCCAATATATTAAATTCCCTGGTAATACATTGAAAGGTCGGGTTTTTTCCGGTCAACATATTTTTCTTTGTAAACACCCAAGCCAGGTCGTAACTCCCATTTTCCATATTTCAGCAGTGCAAAAGAACTTTTTTCCGCATATTTTTTCTCATAACCTTAACCGTACGTTTTTTATTTTTATTCATAACGCTGTTCGTTCCGGTCACGATTTATTACCCTGCTGTTTTAAAATTCCATCCTTATATTCATTAAGATCCAAAATAATAAAAATTGAATTATCTTTCATTAATATACTATTTTTTCATATTATTTTACTCTTTTACTAAGCAAAGAAGGAATTAGTTTTAGATTGTAGATTGTAACGTAATTAACCCTTAAAAATAAAATTGACGTTGGGCGCCAAATTTGTAGCGTGAAAATACCCTTTGCTAGCTCCAGAGGGTCGTGAATTTTCTGCTGAAATTTTGCTTAGTTATTTCCCAATCAAGTTTTTTAATAGGGCGCCAGTACAGATATACAAATAAAAGATTAGATCAGTTTAAAAATGGTTTATTTCTATAAATTTGGTTAATTACTGTAGACAGTTAATGAAAAATTAATTTAATCTCTTATCTTTGTTTAATGATGGCTTGATAAACGGTGTTTTCTTAAGCACTTGTTGTGAAGTTTGATTTTCTACTTAATGACTTCTAAGACAACAGCGGTCGATAGGAATTTCCCTTCGGTTTTCCTGTCCGGAAAATCAGAACTGCAACGGACTTTCTCCGATGATACCACTTGACGAAATAATAATGTTGTTTTTGGTAAACCAAATAATAGGGCCCTTCTTTTAGTTGGCAATAACCCTGTCAATAAAGTTGGAATCAAAACTCCGAATTTCAAATACTTTTATTCGAACACAATAGCTATCATTCTCTCCAAATTTCGAGAAAAAATTAATTATCTTTTATGTATAAATAAAAAAAATACCACAAAAAACTGACCTAGTATTGAATTCAGCCATTGTATTCGAATATTTAAAATATTAGTAAAATAAATAAAATACTACATTCACCGCATTTTGGATTATTAAACTAATAAATTTAAAACCAAGGTAATAAATAACTTACCAGAGACAGAAGGGCAAAGTTGGTCGGAAAACTTTGAATTAAATAAAATTCAACGTTAAAATGAACGTAATAAAATCACAAATTAACTACGAAGCCAATAACTCTCCTTCCACTTTGCAGTCTCCCACTCGTTACAACGCCAAAACAATAAATAATTTAAAAATATTTATAGTCCAGGAGAACTGTTCGAAAATTAACGATACAATCGTTACAAGATTATAAGTGAAGTCGATTGGACCATGACCTTATCTAACAATGAGTCCATAACATCTAGACTTTTGAGAAAGTCCATTATTTGCTTAGGCTTTAAGAAGAGCTATTCTAGATATTTCTGCCATTGACGATCAATTACTTTCCAGTTTTTTTTAAATTTTTTTAAGGATGTCCTTGTAGGTATAGACCTAAATACAAATGTACCGAGAACATCATTCCATAGGGGCAGAAGAGGTAATTTATTAATTTGGGATTTAAAGGCCTGCAAGTTAGGACGAGTGGGGAAGACGTGGGGAGGTAAAGAGTTTCACAATCTGGAGACCCTGGGGATGAAGGAACGATCGAATCGATCCGTTCTCGAAGTCGGGCACTGAACAGTATAAGGGAGCATGGAGTTGGCACGTCGCGTTGCTCTGGCTGGTCTGGCAAGTGGAGGCATTATAGAACGGAGTTCTTCTGAGCAAAATCCGTTTATGTATCGGTAAAATAAGGAAAGATCAGCCACTGCTCTTCGGTGGGATAATGGGGCTCGGTTAGTTACATTCGTTTTATCTTTATACCCACAGAATCTTCATGTTCCACTTTGTACATTGCCCATTTTACAGAGACGATAACTCAGTGGAAAATATCCTGTGAGAGTTTCTGCGATTAATCTGAGTTCAGGTTTCTAAAGTTCTAAGAGTAATTTAAAGTAGCGCTGTAAAGGCTTGAAGTGTTTTTACAGTAGGCTGCACTGAGTTCGTTCTCCCAATTTCAATCTTTATCCATTTAAACAAAATATTTTGAAACCTTATATGAAGTATTTCAAGATAAGTAAATTAGTCTAAATTCTACACTGTATATACTACATAGTAAATTCTCAAAAAAAAAAAAAAAATTATAGCTGTGTTGGTTTTAAAAAAAAGTGTAGTAAAAAACAGTTGTGTGTCAGGATAAAAATTTAAAGTTAAAATATAGGTCATTGTGTAGTGTGAAAATGACGCAATTCGGGTAAAATTTAATACTTGGCAGAGCGGTATCGTAATGGACAGCTGCAGGATAGAAGGGTAGGACATAAAATAGGATAATCGTATATATCGAGAGAATAAAGCCCTCTCCTAAATTACTTTGATGTCTGCTGTATTTGATTAAGACACGTTTTCCCTTTAAATAGCCCTATATATTCAAACCAGTATGTTAGGCACTCTAATACATCAGGTAGGTAAATCTTTGATACTTAAATTCACGATTTATATATAAGTTTACAACATTTTTATAACCAAACAAAATTTCAAGGACAAAGTTTTTTAAATTATATCTAACAAAATCGAAATTGGAAATATAAATAAAACATCATCTTTAACGAACATTTGCTCCTCGGTCTTCCTCTTCGTTTTTTGCCTGCTAAGGCACTAGATAGTATCATTCTAGGAATTCTACATGAACCATTCTTTGCACATGGCTCAACCACCTAATTACCGCTAATATTTTGGGTTCTTGATTGTCCATTTAAGGTTTTTATACCGAAGATTTTACGCAGTATTTTCCGCTCCCAACCTAGTAACAACTTTTGGTCTTTCTTGTTGGGACCTATGTTTCAGAAGCATACATCACTTTTGGCCTTATTAAAGTCTTGTAGGTTCTACGAGATATATTTTTGCTTCGTAACAACCCATTAAGAGCATATATAGCGTGGTTGGCCCACATATTTCTTCTTTACACTTAACTTTTTGTGTGAAGACAGTTCCCAAGTACTTAAATCTTTGAACTTATTTGAATTTATATTGTGTTCTTTTTGTTGCTATCATTGTTATGTATTACCCCCGAACGAATTGCTGATTGGTGCAATTCATATACTTCGTTTATACTTCATTTTTATATAATCCTTTGGTCGCTACCCTCTCTTCGAGCTTCATGATTGTTTCCCTCAGTTCCATTTTCCTTCTAGCGAAGATAACCAAATCGTCCACAAATGATAAGCACACTTTTGTGGTAGATCAGACCTGTTCTATTTATATTTGCTTCCTGTATAACCTTTTTTAACATTAGAAATAATAACGAATCGTCCTGCCGCACTCTTTTGACCTCAAAGCTTTCTTTTAAAGTATTGTCTATCTTGATTTATCCTTTCTAAAGTTTATCATTACAATAATCTTTGTGCAAACATCCCTATCTTGCAATGCTGTAAATAGTTCTTTTTTTGACTTGATTGATGTTTAAAATCAATGTCTTTATTGTATTTTCCAGGTTCAGCCTGTATTTCTCATAGTGTGAAAACCTGATCTACAATACTTCTACCTTTTATGAACCCAGACGTATATTTCCCTATGATTTTATCAGTCTTCCTGTTAATCTATTCTTAATATACCTAGCCAATATTTTAAACGCTATGAACAGCGGTATGCCCAATTATGATTTCTAAAATGGAACATTTTTACACTAGAACTAGAAAATTATTAATATAAAATAACAAAGGTGTATGTATATTTTTACAGATGTTAAAAGTAAGATACATATAAGGGAAAATTTCTATTTGTTGTTATCGAGAAAATACTGTTCCAAAGAAGTCGTATACTTTGTCACAAATTTCACATGGTTTCCCACGAACATTATCTACAAATACAACATAATCACTATTAAATTAAAAATGTAATAAATAAATAAAGTTAATTTACTTTCAAAATGAGGATTTTGATTCAACACAACTCCAAAGAGTCTTGCAACATGATATCCTTCGTTTGGATTTTCAGTTCTATTTTCTGGAATGATGGAGTTATCTGTTGAAGAATGTTTTATAAAACGAGTGCGATGTAATAAATAATCCCACATGATAAAGTTCTGTAATGTTTGACTTAAAAAATGTTTGAAATATGACTTATAATTTTTTTTTAATGTCATGCACAGACCAAAAAATAAAAATATTTGGTCTGTGTCATAAATGGCAGATTACAACGACATAACCTAAAACAGTCAACAAACGAAAATAAACTAACAATCGCGATCGAAGCCGACTGACCATGAGTACGGGAAATCTGGGAAATTATCAATTGCGCCCAAACCCGCAATAAAACTTAGGATAATCTGCCTTTTCGAATTTTACCTGAAAAAGGAGTGCATCGATTGCGCCCCAAGTAAGACAGGTAAAAAGGTCAACAAAAGGGCTGGTATAATCTTTCTCTGGAAAGCGAACGTAGGGGAAACTTAATTTTGGTGAAAAATTATACTTTTCGAAAACATAGAGATATAATCAACGGGGTATCGTTTCGTTGCACTAATAAAATAGGCAAAGCGCGAAGTTTATTGGACAAAACGGAAAGTGTTATATTAGAAGAATTTAACACTCACAATCACGATGTTGTCAAAAACGTTGATCGAAACTTAAACAACTTCGGGTAAAATAACGTTTCTGATTATGTATGTAGTATGTAATGTATGTTATTTTAACTGTAACTAAGCCATTTTCTTCTTAATAGATAGTTGTTGCTGCTGTAAAAAGAAAAGCTAACCATCTAAAATTTTGCATGCTGCTCTGACGAGTACGCCAACAGATAACTTTAATGCAAGGAATGTATACAATTGCAGACAAAGTTTATATAAAGAAAAAACGTATGTTACTTCTAAAACTACCATGTAACATATTTGAAGTTCACGAAATTTTACAATCGACAAACTTTTTAACTTGTAGAGGTGAAAACTTTGTTTTAGTTAATGATAAAATTAATAACATAGTAATTTTTGGTTCAGAAACAAATCTAAAATTTTTATGCAATTAAAATGTTTTGTACGTAGATGAAACTTTTAAATATTGCTCGAAATTTTTCTATTAATTATTTTCAATTCATACCCTTACTAATGGATATTATATCCCGCTTGTGTTTTGTTTATTGCCGAATAAACAAGAACGTACATATTATCTTGCTTTTGAACATATAAAAGCAAAATGTATTCAATTACAATTGCTATTACGCCCTGCAAAAATAATAATAGATTTTGAGCAAAGTAGGTATACATTCAGCTGCTCGCAAAGTGTGGCCTTATATTAAAATTATTGGTTGTAAGTTTCATCTCACTCAATCCTGGTATAGGAAAATTCAAACACTTGGCTTAACAAATGAATATAAATCTAAAAAAATTGAAATAGGCAAGTGGTTACGAAATATATTTGGGCTTCCATTTTTAACTCCTGACGAAGTAGAGGATTCATTTTGTATGGATTTCATGAGTGTTATACCAAACGATGCTACAGTGCAATTATTCGCCAAATATTTAGTAGAAACTTATCTCGACTGTGACAGTAAATTTCCTCCCATAATGTGGAGTAGTTGCGAGGCAGATTGGACAAGGAGCACAAATTGTTGTGAATCTTTCCATTCCCATTTTAATAATAGTTTTTAAGTTTTTCCTCCCCGCATCCAAATCTTTATACTTTTATAAATGTTTTGAAAGAGTTTCAAATAGATACATATATAAAAATGTCTAGTGTACATGACCCAAAAGTTAATTATGATAAGAAATTATTAAAACATAGAATATATTCAACATTTGGTAGATATGTATAAATCTAAGAATCTAACAAGATTTGATTTTGTAAAAGCAGTGAGCATTCACTATAAAAAATAGTATAGGTATAAGTATGTAATGTTGTGCAATTTATGTTATTGTTTTATTTCATATTGTATAAACTCTTTTTTTGAATAAATGTGTTATGTTCTACTAATTTTTTGGATATTTTATTTATTTAACGTCACAATAAACATGTATAATATAGTATATTTTTATGTATAATAAAATTGATCGTAAATTTGAAAATAACAGTACGTTTACAAATTCTTATATTCAGGTAAGTATTTTGTGCGCAATCGATACACCTCATTCCATCTTCGTTTTAAACCGGGGCGCAATCGACAACCGGGATTAGAAGGATTACTTAGGCAGGTAATAAAATGTGCGCAATCGATATATGCCCGGGAAATCTAGATGGCACTACAAACAGTCTTTAATTTTTACAAGTATAAGTCATGTATTGCTAAATTGGATTCACGAAGTCGTGATTGGATTATACAACACTCAGAAACACATTTTATTAAATCGTATTTAGTATAAATACCTTTATGTCAGAGGGCGCTCCAATCACTAATGATATTTTAACTTAAAATTTACATTTGGTAATAGCAAACATTGAAGCATTATTTGTTCTGGAACGCAGCTATAGTGCTACTGATTGATTTACAGCTTGTGGTAGTGAGTATACCTACGAGTGAGGTGGTGCGAGGGTTGTCTTTATAGTTTTGCATGTAGCCAAAAAAACAAAATCCATAAACTTTTGCATACGTTTAAACCAATTGGTAAAACAGTTATTTCAGTCTTCAGTTGACACCTGCAAAATGGCTGTTTTAAAGGCATCGACGGCTTCTTCTGGCGACTGGAATCGCTGCTCACTCATTAAATTTTTGATCTTCGGGAACGTGAAGAGTAAAAAGAAGCTTAAAAAAGCAACTAGTCCTATCTCGGTAAATGGGTAACTTTAAAGACCCGTTCAACTCCTAATTTTCGTGAGAAAATGTCCGCTTCGTTTGTCTGGCCTAACTGGCAACAATGCACTTTTTTTCACGTTTTTTCGATGAAAGCCAGCGTGAAACCCCGCCCGTGTGTCATTAGCCTTAACGCAATCGCGTGGTTTGTTTTAAGAGTCTTTTCGAGCCTATGCGTCAAAACCCAAATAAGTTTCTGTGTAAATTGGTAACTGTCCATGCAAAATAGATACACCACAACACTGCCGAGGCGAAGGAACAATTAAACAGTATATTGGTAAATGCGAACGGCCTTTGAAGATGGCAAAACAGTAAAATCAATTAAATGGTATTATTTTTAGGAAAATGAAAGACGACCACTGGATACAATTATCCATAATTATTAAATAAAAAAATAAAAGAAAATCGTTTTCTCTTAAAGAATACTTTTTCTTCAGAATAATGCATAAGTGTATACGTGCTTACTTACACGATTCCATTGTTAAACCATCCACCATATTTACCAGATATGGATCCAAGTGACTTCTTTTCATTTCAAAATTTCTAACAACATACTCGAGTATGATATTCTAAAGCGGTAAATATTGTGTTTTTTAAAATACAAATATCTTAGGAATCTCTTTTGTACGTTTTCTATCATATTACTGTGAACCTCTGCCTGAGGATCCCAAATAACACACGCATACTCCATACTCCAAAAGGGGCCTAACTAATGCATTATAGAGACGTATAATTGATTTAATATTCTTAGTGTTTCTTATTATAAAACCCAAAAGTTTATAAGCTTTATTAGTATTGATTCCATAATGCTGATTATACTTTAAGTTATCCTGTAGGTGTATCCCAAGATCTCTACATTCACTTTTTCTAAATAACACTTGGTTATTGATAGAATAATTATATACAAAGAAATCCGGCAAATCGTTTAAAAAAATGGCAAACAATAAAGGCCCCCGATTACTATCCTGTGGAACACCAGATGTAGAAACAAATCTTTTTGACATACTACTACCATCTTTACCTCCATAAACCATTTAGAGAAAAGCCAAACTCCCCTAATTTATTAATAAGAATCCCGTGATCCACCTAATCGAAAATTTTTACATGATCAGTCATGCAAATTTAAAAAATGAGGAGTCATCGCTCACACACAACTTTAGTTTAAGAAACGTCTGGCAAAGGAGGTTATTTTAAAAAAGTAATAAAAAAAACTTAACCCTTCAAAAAATTTTATTCCTTCTTTTTAAAAAAACTTATTGACCTACTCTCGTATTTTTCATCGCTCCGTGCGGAAAGCACTGTTTTCGACCATGCAGGACCGCCTCCCCCAACCATCCTTCAGCGCCTTCGCGGTGCAGGCGGATCAGACCTAATACTAATTTTATTATCTTCTTTTCTTTTATTTTAGACAAATTCAAGAGCTTTCCTCATGGAGTGATGAAAAATAGAATACGCAAATCGTGCGGTGCGCAGGTAATCCCATCACTCGTGCTTTTTATCGCGTTCGCCTTCGGCTTACGCGACAGACGCACTCGTGATGGGATCACCTGCTTTCCGTACTCGTTACGTAATGTACTATTTTTAATTTTGAGCGACACGGGGTAACTCAGAGATTTATGGATCTATAATATTTATGCATATGATAAATATACGTCAATATCATGGTCAATATACTGACACACAAAGTCAAAATGGATGGTGGATGTGTACTTAATATCAGAGCTCCCTAGGTAAAAATTATAGAACCAAAAGGCGTTTAGATTTTATCTATATAATTATTGTTTAATTTTGTTTGACGTACTATTAAAATTAGCTGTAAATTTTGACATTAATGAGGTTATAAAATGCTGTTTCATCGTATATTTAATAGAAAATCAAAATCAAGAGAAAATTCTAGCACAAGTACGATAATACCAAATAGAACTTCTTTAACACTGAAAAAGCGAGAATTGGAAAAACAGGGAATCGTTGTTAGCAAAACTAACTGTACACTGTCTGGAGCAGCTATTAAGCTGTTATTGGACAATATTGCAACTCCAGATGAAATACAAAATATTTTAAAAACTAATGAAGATTTAAAAAATAACTGTAAGTGGTTTTAGCTAATTTTATTTATTATTTACTTAGCCCTTAAATTAAATGTTTTTTGTGGTACTAGACTTTGAGTTTTCTTTGGTATTACCATTGCACCACATTTGAGATAATGGATGATTTTCTCTTTCTAAGAAATGCCAGTTTGGCGATCATCATCCGTCATTTTTTTAATTTCTTTTTGAACACCGAATATGTGTGAATTAATTTCAGTCAAATCGATTTCTGTTTTGCAGTTGGAGGTGAAGATGTCACTACTGTCGCGTCGTTTACATTTCCACCACTCTGTGGCTATAAATAAGTCGCGATAGTAGTACATTCTTCAGTCAGTGATTATGCCTTAAGCTCGCTGACAACAACATATACCTTTTACCGACGAGGCCCAACAGGCCGAAACCGGTCTATAAGTGATGTTGTCCCTCTAACTGCAAACGGAAATAGTTGGCTTTAATGCCACATTTTTGAATGTTATTTCCTTTTTTGTGCATACTTTTGAGGGCCTGTTGATGGGAATTTTTATTCCCGATACTTAGCCCTTAAATTAAATGTTTTTTATGGTACTAGACTTTAAGTTTTCTTTGGTATTACCATTGGACCACATTTGAGATAATGGATGATTTTCTCTTTCTAATTTTATTTAGGTACAACCTAATTAACCAAAATTAAATAAATATTAACAAATTATAAAATAGATTGTGTGTACGGCTCTCAGCTTTTGTCTCTCGTTACACTTCTCTTTTCTCTTCGTCAAGGAACTTTTAGTGTAAGCTGCTGTCATTTATCTTCGAATTGTAGACAACCAAGTGTTCCACACCTGCTGATGGCTATCGATATGGTATGCGAGAAGAGGTTAGCAGCAAAATTAACTCGATGTCTTTGTTTTTCTTTTGTCATTTCATGGATAATTCTAAGGTCTAAAGAAGATGTACACTCTAATACATTCTCGATTATCAATTTATTAATCTCTTTGTCATTAATATTAAAATCTTCGTTAACGAAATGGTTTCGAAGCAGTTTTAATAAGTAGGGCACATCAGCAAAGACCTATATGTGTTCTCCATTTACATGATTGGTGAAATATTTTCCACTCGTATCGAATTTTCATTCTAACCTTGTTACAGAATCTACCATACAATAATTAGCTAAGGAATCACACCCTACTCATTTACTTATAAGCATATAAAAACGATTGTAATATAATTCATCTTCGCCCATGCTATAAATATATTTATTCCTATTTTCATTTCATCAACTGGAGAATGCAGACTTTATCCATATTGTTTAGTTCAGAGCACTCAGCAAGCCGTAAAATGTTCTTCAAGCTGCCAGGAGTGATCTTGATTTTCCTTCGTCAGGACCTGAACGTTGTAACCACTGGATAGGGACGATCTTTTTTCTGAATGAGACGATATGCTCGTGGAGAACTATGGCATTGGAAATCTTAGTCACAGAGCAGCACATCCATTTGGTTTTTTTGAGTTTATTGAGCTGATTTTTAGAATAAATCTTCCCAGATGAAATTGCCTAAAATGCAAGACACTTTTGGCTCGTGCATTATCTCGGCTCAAGTTATTTCTAAGCTCGTCTTTCCCATTACCAATGTTATTACTGGTATGAGCTTACAGAGAGTAACTCTAGTGATAATTAGGAATAATGATGTCAAAAGTCTTTGTAGAAGATCTGGTGTTAGTGTAACAGACAGTATACATTTAGCAGGCTTTCTGAGTGTCCGTGAAAGTGGTGTCACAAGCTTTGGTGGAGAAATTATTGTGAAGAATTGGTCTTGAGAGCTTTTGATTCGAGAATTGTAATATTATTGTCGTATGAGTGGCCTAGACGAATCGCTTAATATCTCTTGAAGATAAGAAGACTATTAGTATTAGTTTTAGTTGCGTAGATGGATCAAGGAGAACGTTCATGCCTGGTGTGTATTAATTATGATCTTGTACGGTACACGGTCATTCAAAGCGCGTAAGTAATGCCCTCTTCTACGTTAAATTAAAACCGTGCTAAAGAGACCTTCTCGTGTGTTGATTTGTCACATATTTAACACAATAAAGAAAACCTAAATCTTCTAGATACTTTTTTCTAAATTGAAATGGTGTTACTGTAAACAACGAGGATATTATACTTAAAATCTTTATAAATTTGCAGATTTAAGTCAAATAACTGAATGTGAATTCTGTAAGAAAAAATGCGATAAATGTCGTGTATGCTGTTTAAAAAAAGAAATGCAAATGTTACTGGTTAGTAATGCATTAAGGAAATTAAGTTATATTTCTTTAGAGAGCGACAATTTTTTGTTGAATAAGAGAGCTGCAACAACACCGCCACGTTTATCAAAAACTTCAGAAGGTATTCAAAAATTTCCCGATGTATTCAGTGAGAATTCAAGCGATTTTCAGGTTTGTTTTGTATATTCAAAAACTATATTTCTTGTGAAAAAAACAATATAAAACATTTTTAAGTAAGCCAAATTTCTTAATACAATTTATCCGGATGCCAATTTCTTAATTCCATCATCAAAGATAAATGTTGAGTCTAAAACCAACATTTATATATCTTCATAATTATCAAAGTAATGACTTTCTAGTTGCTTTTTAAGTAAATGATTATTTACAGATTATAAAAAGTACAAAATAATCACAAAGTTTGCTTCGACTCGCGATGAAAGCTATGCTGTCGGCGAACAGTGAAACGTCGTGGATTTTCGGGTTCACTCTTTGTAAAGTTCGCTGGCTGTTACTTTACATCTCCATTCAACATATTCTTAAATCTGATCAATTGTTATTTATCCTAGTATTAAGTTAAAGAATTTTTAATGTAAACTATGATGGTACACACATGCTAGGGTTATTATATTTTAAATAATCACACAGTGAAGGCACGGCAGTCATCATCTCCGTAAAGTGACTGTTTTCAGACATACCATCTAAAGAAGATTGAAAAAAGCTGAAGAGCTTGGAGATACCAACCTTCAAATCGAGGGAGTCCACTATGTTGGAGCTAAATCAATAGCAAAATGTTATTTTTACCGATGAATCTCGGTTTGTTTTGTATCCAGATTCTCGAAAGAGACGGGTATGGAGAGAACCTGGAGCAAAAAATCTCATTCAACATACACAGGAGTTTCACAGCTACAGAGGAGGCACAATTTATGGTATGGGCAGGAATTTTGCTTGACAGTAGAACTTAGGTCGTTCTGCTGGATGTTTCATCAGAGCAATAAGTTTTGTAGCCTAGCTATGGTACTCCTCATAAAGCAAGAGTGACAAGAAAGTTCTTGGAAGAGCATAATGTTCAAGTTTTCCCTGGCCAGCTCAATCGCCCGATCTCCATCTTATTGAGCATGCATGAGATTTTCAAGCTCTTTAACAGTGCTGGATGGCGATTCCTCAAGAAGGTCTGGATAATTTGATGCTTAGTGTGGAAAGACCCTCTAGAGCACGATGATTTTAAGCAAGGGTGTAGATTTGGCATTTTAAATAATTAATATTATATTTGTAGCTTCGAAAACATAATATGAAAACAGTTAAAAGAAGATTAAGTAATATGAGAAAATATTTCCCGGATATATTTTATTACGAAGGCAATATAATCGAACAATGGGGCAATGAAAGATTTTTTCAAAATTTAAAACAAGATTTAATAGATCTGGATGATAAGAAATCGAATAGTTTTTGGATATAATATATGTCAATATATCCTACAAATAAAACGAATTTATTATACTTTTTGTATTTTTTAATGTTTTGTTTTTTAATAGATATATATTGAGATGATATGAGGTAGTATGCTATAATTAATAAAATAAATTAAATAAAGTTATGATGAGTAATTAAACGAGGACATTTTTGATCTCAGGGTAGAATACAAAGCCATACATTCAGTATAAGTTTGTTCAATTTCTGTTAATATTTAAGTTTTTGTTTTCTTTCTTCTTTCCTGAAAAAGGAAATAAATATAAGTAGATAGAATATCAAATGTGATTTTTAAAACATATCTATTTGTAAAAAAAATAACATATTGTTGTTTTATAATAATTTAAATTAAGGAATCATATTTAAATAGAATAAGAAAGTTGTGTGTGAAAATATCAATGCTAAAGACATATATTTTTTAAATAAAGAATAATTTAAATCATGTATTAAATTAGAACTCACTTACGTTTACAATAATCAATATTGGAATTTCAAAGCATGATATTTGTTTTTATAGAATTGATTTTGATGAAAATGAAAAATCCTAAAATAGAAAAGTATTTTAGATTATAGTTTAATAAATATGTGATTTTAAGTTCATTTCAAAGGTAACAGGATTTTGAATATAAATAATTGTTTAAATCTGTATTAGAAATAAAGTATTCTGATTTGTAATTTATGTAAAAAATTATCAAGTAGGTAAAAGATACTAGATAGATAGGTAGTGGAAGTTTGTTGAATTTTTCAATTGTCAGTTGTTGATTTTGTAATCGCTCTCTTGTTTTTTGGTTGTTGAAGAGGAAAGACTTATTAAATTTTGTTCTGTTTTAAAAATTGAGTTTTTATTTAAAAAGATAGAAATAATAGAGTATAATTAATATAAAAGAATAGCGAATATAAAGAAGAAGTAATTGAGTACATATGGTAAGCAGAAAATTAGATTTATATAAAAATAAAGTCCAGAAATATCAGAGCGGAGCTGCAGATTGTACGAGACACTTTATAAGTAAATTTAGAAGAGAATTGTAGCAGATAATAAGTTAAAGTACTTGAATTTACTTACCATTAGAGCAGTAGATAGAGTTAGCTGATTATCCAGAGATTTTTAATGAAATTTTTAATGGTTATAGAGATAATCATATTTAAATCCAGGCTTGGAGTCATCTAAATGTTAAAGAAGTTCTACGAGAAACTGGTATAAGTTCTTTCTTTATTAACAATAAAAAACTTTTTGTGTTTTATTCTTAATATTGTATGAACATTTTCACTATTTCACTAATCACTATTTCCTTAGTATATAAGTTTATTTCTGTTGTTTTATATATATATATATATATATATATATATATATATATATATATATATATATATATATATTGAGATGATATGAGTTACTATGCTATATTAAATAAGAATGTCGAATGAAAATCTTATGGAAAATAGAGAAAGGAAATTTTTCTTATTTCGGGTCAGAGCGCAAATGTAGTAACATTAGGATCAATTATTATCATCTTCTTCATAATTCCTAAAAAAGGAACAAGAAAATAGAATAAGAAAAAAAAAATACAAATTCATTTCAAAGATTTTTATTTAAAGATTCAAAATGATTAATCTACATTATATAAAGTGTCAATAATTATGAAATTGATAAATGGGAAAAGTAGATAATTAAAAGCTTATAAAATTGCCAATACATTAGTAATTAAACATTAATTTTAAATGAATTAGGGGTGTAAGTAAATGAGAAAATTAAATTATAAAAATATCACAAATAGTTAAAATAAATATTAAAACTTCTACTTACTTTTAAAATATACAAATTTACCAACCATATTCTAATTTATTAATAGTTCAAATGCCAAATGAAATATTCTGAAAAAGAGAAAATTATTAGTTTGTAGTGCTAGTAAATTTTATAAGAATAAAAAAGAATAATCATTGTTTTAAATTGTAATATTGAATCAAGAATTAGATTTTGTTAGTAATTTTATTTAAATAAGGAATTAGTAGGCGATTAAGTGATAAGATGGATAGATTTTAGTTTGTTGAATAGTTCAGTTGTTTCTTTGTTGATTTGAGAGAATCTCTCTTGTTTTCGGGTTGTTGAAATGTAAGTGGTATTAAAAAATTGCTCCGTAGAAATTTTGAGTTTTTTTTGAAAGTATTGATAAAAGAAAGTATTAAATCAGTTTAAAGTATAAAGATTATCTCAAGGTAACCAGAGAAAGCAATTGGTAAGAGAAATTTATATGATTTTATGAAGAAATAGATATTTCAATTGGGGGGTTGAGCAGTATATGGTATAACTGCATTTTAATTGAGTTAATGAAGATTAAATTAATATTTAACAAGAAAGAAAGTCATAATTACACTTACCAGAGGAAATAGCAGCAATTTATCGCTTGGCTTGAAGAGGAATTGATTGTTTGATCTCTACAAAGTTTCCTGAAATCTTTGCTGTACCGGGGGAAGAAAGTAGATTGTCCTGAGAACTGAATCCTGGTTCAGAAGAGGAGCGAAGCTTCATACAAATGGTAACAACTTTTCACTCGATTCAATAAAGAGTTTTTATGTGTTTGATTTTTGTAATTTTAATGAACATTTTTATTTCACTGTTTTATGTATTTAACTAAATTATTTTTATTCACTTTTTGATAAGTTTAATTCAAATTGTTTAGTAACTCAAATCAGAATACTTCATTTTATATATTTGAGACATATTTGGGTTAACAACGGTTTCTTTGAAGTTTGACACATTTTGAATTAGTGAGGTTGGAAATTTATATACTATTCATGCTTAGAAAACATCATTGGTCTAGGATAGTGAGGTTTTACAGTCATTTTATTGCAAATTTGTGTATTAACTGATTTTGAATCTAGTTTGGTTGAATATTTGAACTCTGACCTTGACATAAGGGAATAGCCGGTAGCATATTTAATTAATCATATTGGAAAATAATTACATTAAGTTAATTCTTACCTATTCACTATTTATATTTAAAATTCAAAATTAATTAAAGGTAAGGAATATTTTATAACATAGTGATTGATATAATCAAAACAAAGTATTATTCATACACACACACAAATATTTTATAATATATATATATATATATATATATATATATATATATATATATATATATATATATATATATATATATATATATATATATATATATATATATATATATATATATATATATATATATAAAAACAAGGTGCCAAGATAACGCGTATTAATAATAAAACAAAGGGGGATAACGGGCATGTAACGCAACAAGGATCATAGGTTACAAGTAAGAATGGTAACCGCAGACATGCATGTTTCTGGCTCGTTAGCCGTCATCAGTACCCAACACTCTTGCTAGCCAAGTGCAATACCTACCCTACTTGGTTATGCCGCACTGATGACGGCTAACGAGCCAGAAACATGCATGTCTGCGGTTACCATTCTTACTTGTAACCTATGATCCTTGTTGCGTTACATGCCCGTTATCCCCCTTTGTTTTGTTATATATATATATATATATATATATTGTTATGAATTCTTAATTTTTCTTAGGCTCCGGCTACTTCTCCTGCTATTGGGTCTGGATTCAACTTAAAAACTTCCTTTATATTCTTGTTTATTTAATTTAAATTTTATTTTAACTTTAACTTCAATTATACAAAATCATAAATTCTAAAATTAAACTCTCTTCTCAAATTCAAATTCTATAATCCTACATAATTTTTCTTTCTGACATTTTTCAAATTAACTTCATGACCATCCATCATAATAATCAAAAAAAAAAAACATCAAAATTCTCTTTTCCCCGTCCCTAGGTAACCTCTTCAAAACAAAATATAAAACAAAACTAAACAACTCTCTACACTTTCTGAAATAAAATTTTTAAACATCCATATAAAGACAGTTACCTATTATAGAATACAAAAATTTTTTATCCAATCAAATCATAACAAAATCCCCCTAAATTTAAAATTAAAATTTTCTATTAAGACACATTTTATAATTTTAAATTTATTCCATATTTACTTTTCTATCAGATCATCCCTTACTATTCTACCTTTAATTTACAATTACTTTCGATTTCTACCCTTTTCTTAATAATTTTACTTTATTTTATTTAATTAATTTCTTCCCCCTTTTTCTGATATTTCCCCATTATTTATTTTAATCTTTATTTTGAATTTTAATCTTAATTTTAATTTAATCTCAATCCTATTTGCTTTTAATTAACTTATTTTTTTCTTTTTTTATAATTATAAATTATATCCTTCCAAATCTTTTTTAATCTTCTAATTTCATCACATATCTCAAAATAATTTATATCATTATCCTCGTATGTTTTATTCTTAAACTTCCTTTTCTTCTCATTGTCATAATTAGATTCAGTTTTATATTTAATTTTATTGATATAATAATATAATTCATTTTTATTAACTTCATATATTTCAGTTTCATATTTTATTTCTTCATTTTTATAATAATTATCTTTTTCATTCTTCTTATCCTCTTCATATTCATTATTTAATTTTAATTTCATAATTTCATATTCTTGTTTCATTTTGTTTTTATATGTCTCATATTTTTTATAATATTTATTTTTACTTTTTCCTTCCTGTATTACCATATATAAACCATCCTCAGTTCTCTCATTTTGCATCTCTTGTAATTTTTTTGTTTCATCTTCAAATTTCTTTGCTATTGTCATAGTATTTACTTCCATAACTCTTTGTATTCTTTCATTTTCTCGTTTATTTTCATTTTTCCCCATATCTTTTTCTTCAGGAGATTCAGTCTTAAAATCCTTATTAATTACTGATTTGTCATAAATTGTTTTCATATCTTTTATTGTTTCTCTATACATTTCCATCTGCTTCTTCATTTCATCTTTAAATGCTTCCATATTCTTGTTCATGTCTTTTATTTCTTTTTTCATATCTTCTTTTATTTCTTTTTTCATAGAATCCATATTTACATTTATTGCTTCAATATTTTTATTCATTTCTTCTGTCTTTTTGTCTTGTTTTTCTTGATTTTCTTGTAAATTCTTTTTCATTGCATTCATATCTTGTTTTATTGCTTCTGTATTTTTATTCATTTCTTCTTTATTTTCTTGTAAATTCTTCTTCAAATCTTCTCTTAAGTTATTATTCATTTTTTCCTGTTTTTCATTCATTTTTTCTAAAAATTTAAACATCCTATCCATATCGCTTTCTTCATGTTTGTTGCCATTACTTTCAATAATTGCTTCTATTATCGTGGTATTCTCTTTTTCATCTCCTGATTCATTTGTTCCCATAATCTGTATGTCCTCATCTTTTTGATGATCTCCTTGTTGCATCTGTACATCCTGTTTCTTGTTTTGCCTTCTTCTTGT
This sequence comes from Altica lythri, assembly GCA_964028335.1. NCBI lineage: Eukaryota > Metazoa > Arthropoda > Insecta > Coleoptera > Chrysomelidae > Altica > Altica lythri. Next base: position 16,663,024 of record OZ034801.1, on the reverse strand, counting down.
TTCCATTTTATTATTTAAAATTATTCAATTTGTTTTTATTTGATTTAAATTTTAATATGTGTATTAAATTTATAATTTTAATTCACCCCCCGTATATCAAAGTTTCTTATGTCTTATTGACACTGTCAAAATCAAAAAATTTTTATAAAAATGATTTGTATCAACCAGGGTGAAAAAATAAGGTGGTCTAACAATTTGTTTGGCTATGTCACATTGTTTACCCTTTCATTAAATGATTGATAGATGGCTCTACCTGTTGCGGTCCGTGCATAATAGAATAATTTATACTAAAATGCCAAAATGATTTTAAAATAAAACTTATTTTCTTTTGCTTATAAGTATATAAAAAAATATTTGTAACATATGCTACTAAATATATTCTATAATTTAAAATATTGAATTATCCATACGAATGTTCAAATGTAGTTTATAAATTAAACAATTTGTTTGGAAAGTCTCCCATTTATTAATTTAACTATACAGCTGGAGGATTTAATAAAGAAATTTAATTATTTTATCCAGGTCCCAGCTTCATTCTTCGACGTAATTTTCCAATTTTTCTTCTAGTTTTCGTAACTGATCTTTCCCATACGAGGGAGATTTTTTTATCAAATGCTTTTGTAAAGTCCTCAAAAGTTAATTTAGGACGTTGTTCTATTAATGACCTACTCGACTTTACCTCCGCACAGTCTTGGTTAAATTTTCAAGTTAATACCTACAAATTTAAAATTGCATGTGTTTAATAAAACTTTCCTTAATTCAATAGTGGAATGCAATGTCACCCTAAAGTTCTTCTGCAGTTGTGCTACTTAGGAATTGCCTATCTATTTTGTTCTTTTTGTACTATATTTTGCCTCTATCCGTTTTATTTTCTCCTTGTCGAAACGAAATTTTTTTACAATTCCCCCTTGTGTCTGTTTCTGTCCCCTGTTCTCGTTAGCAATCGTTTTTTTTTTCGCCTTCTTATTTACTGCAATTTTCTCATCAATCTCTTTTTGCTAATCTTCCAACCACTTGAAAAATTCATACATTTTCTAAAATTTAAAAGAATTAAATACTTATTAAATCTTATTTTATTATATAAAAAATTGGTATATTTTAGTAGATATTTTAGCTCAAAAAAGTTATTTTTATTTTGTTTATGACTCGGATCTTATGATGATGATTACATACTTTAAAGTTTGATGTTCTGTATCTGTTTTCTCTACTTTTATACTTCCACAATCAATCTCATCTTTAATTATATCAATGTTTTTACTATTATGACATTTTGGGAGGGCTCCTCTCTTTTACTTCTTGCCTTTAAATGTATACTGCATAGTAAAAATTTTAAATATGAATTTAACGACTGATAATATTTTTATAATATTATAAACAATGTACTTACATCCAAAATTACTGAACCATTATATTTACGTTTAACACGTCTTATAATATCATTTTGTGTTTTTCACAAACGCGAGCATTTCCTTTTAATGTACCTACAGTTAATAATGCTTTCCCATTCCACCTTTTGATCTTTTGGTGCACCAAAGAACGACAATTTATCTATATTGTTCATCTAGGTTACACCACAAGTTGGAACAATACAATACTTAACCATTTTACTAACAATATTCTACCGGTAGAGATGAAGTATGTAGGATATTATAGTAATTAGTGAGGTTATGATTCTAATCAATTTTATCACACAGACGCAGGTAGACAACCCTGCACGCAACAGCATAGGATCCGGCCATAGGGTGACATCTATATTAAAGATATAGAAGGACCAAACTTTGTGACACTGCTTAAAGCATTGTGAAGTACAGTAGTTAGACCACCTTATTTTTTCACCCTGGTATCAACCTAAATATTTATAAATTATGTCTTAACAGAATTTATGTATCCCCCCTATTTCAAATATAAACAACAAAATAAAAAACTGTCTCTATATAGAAATTTAAAAATCTTACCCCAGATTACAATTTTTCTAATATGAAATTTCAAAATTTCTATTTCGGTTTCTTGCGATCGGCTTGGTGTCCTGTTTCTTTTTATTCTTTTCTGGGTGTCTGGGTGTTCTTTTTGACAAGTTGCGCCGCACGTTGGTTCATCAATTTATTCTGGATTTGGATTTTTCTTTTCCTGCTCCACGTTGGATCGCCAATTTGTTATGAATTCTTAATTTTTCTTAGGCTCCGGCTACTTCTCCTGCTATTGGGTCTGGATTCAACTTAAAAACTTCCTTTATATTCTTGTTTATTTAATTTAAATTTTATTTTAACTTTAACTTCAATTATACAAAATCATAAATTCTAAAATTAAACTCTCTTCTCAAATTCAAATTCTATAATCCTACATAATTTTTCTTTCTGACATTTTTCAAATTAACTTCATGACCATCCATCATAATAATCAAAAAAAAAAACATCAAAATTCTCTTTTCCCCGTCCCTAGGTAACCTCTTCAAAACAAAATATAAAACAAAACTAAACAACTCTCTACACTTTCTGAAATAAAATTTTTAAACATCCATATAAAGACAGTTACCTATTATAGAATACAAAAATTTTTTATCCAATCAAATCATAACAAATTCCCCCTAAATTTAAAATTAAAATTTTCTATTAAGACACATTTTATAATTTTAAATTTATTCCATATTTACTTTTCTATCAGATCATCCCTTACTATTCTACCTTTAATTTACAATTACTTTCGATTTCTACCCTTTTCTTAATAATTTTACTTTATTTTATTTAATTAATTTCTTCCCCCTTTTTCTGATATTTCCCCATTATTTATTTTAATCTTTATTTTGAATTTTAATCTTAATTTTAATTTAATCTCAATCCTATTTGCTTTTAATTAACTTATTTTTTTCTTTTTTTATAATTATAAATTATATCCTTCCAAATCTTTTTTAATCTTCTAATTTCATCACATATCTCAAAATAATTTATATCATTATCCTCGTATGTTTTATTCTTAAACTTCCTTTTCTTCTCATTGTCATAATTAGATTCAGTTTTATATTTAATTTTATTGATATAATAATATAATTCATTTTTATTAACTTCATATATTTCAGTTTCATATTTTATTTCTTCATTTTTATAATAATTATCTTTTTCATTCTTCTTATCCTCTTCATATTCATTATTTAATTTTAATTTCATAATTTCATATTCTTGTTTCATTTTGTTTTTATATGTCTCATATTTTTTATAATATTTATTTTTACTTTTTCCTTCCTGTATTACCATATATAAACCATCCTCAGTTCTCTCATTTTGCATCTCTTGTAATTTTTTTGTTTCATCTTCAAATTTCTTTGCTATTGTCATAGTATTTACTTCCATAACTCTTTGTATTCTTTCATTTTCTCGTTTATTTTCATTTTTCCCCATATCTTTTTCTTCAGGAGATTCAGTCTTAAAATCCTTATTAATTACTGATTTGTCATAAATTGTTTTCATATCTTTTATTGTTTCTCTATACATTTCCATCTGCTTCTTCATTTCATCTTTAAATGCTTCCATATTCTTGTTCATGTCTTTTATTTCTTTTTTCATATCTTCTTTTATTTCTTTTTTCATAGAATCCATATTTACATTTATTGCTTCAATATTTTTATTCATTTCTTCTGTCTTTTTGTCTTGTTTTTCTTGATTTTCTTGTAAATTCTTTTTCATTGCATTCATATCTTGTTTTATTGCTTCTGTATTTTTATTCATTTCTTCTTTATTTTCTTGTAAATTCTTCTTCAAATCTTCTCTTAAGTTATTATTCATTTTTTCCTGTTTTTCATTCATTTTTTCTAAAAATTTAAACATCCTATCCATATCGCTTTCTTCATGTTTGTTGCCATTACTTTCAATAATTGCTTCTATTATCGTGGTATTCTCTTTTTCATCTCCTGATTCATTTGTTCCCATAATCTGTATGTCCTCATCTTTTTGATGATCTCCTTGTTGCATCTGTACATCCTGTTTCTTGTTTTGCCTTCTTCTTGTTTCCATTTTATTATTTAAAATTATTCAATTTGTTTTTATTTGATTTAAATTTTAATATGTGTATTAAATTTATAATTTTAATTCACCCCCCGTATATCAAAGTTTCTTATGTCTTATTGACACTGTCAAAATCAAAAAATTTTTATAAAAATGATTTGTATCAACCTAAATATTTATAAATTATGTCTTAACAGAATTTATGTATCCCCCCTACAAAATCATAAATTCTAAAATTAAACTCTCTTCTCAAATTCAAATTCTATAATCCTACATAATTTTTCTTTCTGACATTTTTCAAATTAACTTCATGACCATCCATCATAATAATCAAAAAAAAAAACATCAAAATTCTCTTTTCCCCGTCCCTAGGTAACCTCTTCAAAACAAAATATAAAACAAAACTAAACAACTCTCTACACTTTCTGAAATAAAATTTTTAAACATCCATATAAAGACAGTTACCTATTATAGAATACAAAAATTTTTTATCCAATCAAATCATAACAATATATATATATATATATATATATATATATATATATATATAATCAAAATACCCCATTTACCCAAACGGTGTAGTGGTTTTGCACTTCATGAGTGCACAAACTTAGCCCATTCTTTTTTATTTTTAGCTAGTGCCTTTGCTTCAGTCCACGTTTTGTTTTTGCTCTTCAATATCTTAGCCAGTACATTGTCCCACGTTTCCTTAGGTCGTCCTCTTCTCCTCTTTCCTTGTGCTCTGGATTCCCATACTTGCCTGGTAGGCCTCTCTGTATCCATCCTTTGCAAATGACGCCACCAACTTAGTTGTCGTTCTTCTATAAACATGCTCAGTGGTTTAACATGCAGCTCTTCTCTGATGTAATCGTTCCTTAATCGGTCTTTTCTAGTCACTCCTTTGACTTTTCTGAGGAATTTCATTTCTGTTGCTTGCAATTTACTTTTCAGCTGCTGTGTTAAAACCCATGACTCACATCCATATGTAATCTCACATCCATATGTAATCTGTTGTTTTAAATTGTAATAATTATCAGATTTTTCATTTTCATTTTGTTTAATAAGTCAAGTTTTTAAACATTAGTTTAATTTTCAATTGCTTGTAAAAAAAGTTAGGTTATAGGTTTTTTCTCTTTCTAAATTCGCAACGAAATCATATCATTTGGTACATAAGAGTAGTAAATTTTTCTGTTTATACAATAGTATATAATTTATTTAAACTAGCATTGAATTCTGCCTATGAGAAAAGAGTCAGTGTCGGGTAAATAAATAAATAAATAAATTAATATAATATAAATTCATAAAATTGAAATCATAAAAACTAATTTGCCTATATAAAAATTTTAAATAAAATTTTACGTTCAAAATTTATAAACTACAAGGCAAATTTTATTTATAGAATAATAACTTATATATTATAATTCCTAGCAAGTTATATAGGTATGTTATAATATATAAGAAGCTTTATGCAGGCCTTTTAGGCCCATAGCTTTAAAATCTCTTTCCATTCTGTTCGATTTTTTGCTTTTTGTTTCCAGTTCCGGATTTGTTTTTCTCTTAGGTCCTCCTCTACTGCATCTCTCCATCTTCTTCTAGGTCTGCCTCGTTTTCTCGTCCCTTCTGGGATTTTCCAAGCTATTGTTTTTAAGCTCTGTTATCATCCATTCTTGGTAGATGACCTAGCCACTGCAATCTCCTTTTTTTTACAAATTTGCTGACGGAAGCCTCTTTAAATATTTCGTATAATTCGCCATTTGATCTTCTTTCCCATCCTATATCCGTTTTTTTTCCTCCAAAGATCCGTCTTAAGATTTTTCTTTTCCAAGTCTCCACACGTTGTGTTGTTTTGTTTGTCATTATCCATGTTTCGCATGCATAGGTTAGTGTGGGTCTTATCATTGTTTTATAGATTCTGATCTTTGTTTTTTTGGAAATTTCTTTACTTTTTAGAACTCTTCTTAGGCTTCCTGTACAATTATTACTCTTAGCAATTTGTAGCTCTATTTCGTTTTCTTATTGGCATTTATTATCTATTAGTACTCCTAGGTACATGAAACGCTCAACTTCTTCGAATTCTAATGTAGGTCCAGCTTGTTTACGTATCTGAACATTTGTCATACTTCGACTTCCGTGTTTATTCTTTAACTCCATATATTTAGTTTTACTTATATTAATTTGTAATCCTATCGTCTCTGCTACTCTTATGAGTTGGAATCTTATTTCTTTCAGCTCTCTTATACAGTTGAGTCCGTGGTTCTTTACCCGTGCGTCATCATTTAAAGCATACGAAGTAAGTCGGAAATTGCAACTTAATAACATGCGGTAGCTGTTTTGTCTTTAGTTTCATGCGTGGAAGACAATGACGCAAGATTAAAAGTATGTGTTTTATCTCGCCAGGTATTAGTGACGCACGGGTAAAGAACCACGGACTCAACTGTACTTCTTGCTATTAACGCAATATCGTCGGCGTATGCTAAACTTTGATGACTTCTATTGAATAGTATTACTGTTCTATTAATATTGCTTTGCCCTACTATATATTCCAGGGCCAGGTTAAATAAAGTTGTTGATAGTGGGTCCCCTTGTCTTAGCCCTTGCTGTACTTTAAAATATTCACTCACTTTACCTTCAACTTTTACTCGGTTTGATGTATCTTTTAAAGTCATCTGTGTTAGTCTTACTAGTTTCTCTGGTATTCCAAGTTTTCTTAGTATCTTAATTAATTTCTCCCTGTTTATACTATCGTAAGCTTTCTTAAAATCTACGAAAAGTATCTGCATTGGAATTTCATATTCATAACAACCGGACATTATTTGTTTTAAAGTGAATACTTGATCAGTTGTCCCTTTACCTTTCCTAAAACCTGCTTGATATTTCTCGAGTTTCTTTCCCCCATATTTTAGATTCTCTTTAGTAATTCCATTTATTCCTGGGCTTTTGTTATTTTTTCATCATATTAATTATCTCTTCTTTTTTTGGTTTCGTCTCATTTTCATTGTCTTCAATTTCTTCTTCTATAAGTTCTTCTTGGTCTTCGTATTGTCACATACGATAATAGGGTTGTTTAATTGTTTTAGATTTCATTGTATTATTTTGTATTGTAGTTATCCAGGCCAAAGTCAGTACGTTAGATTTCAAGGCGACCTTATATAGTTTAATTCTTATTCTCACGTAGCGTAAGAATTGGCTATAAAAGAGCGTCGTTGAGGTCGCACTCGAGAAGTTCGGAGTCTGAGGTTGTCTGTAAGGGTCACCCTTTGGGGTATCCCTAAAACAGACCCTTGGGTCTGGGCCGTTGTAACTCTTGACTTATTTTCGTGAGTAAGTGTGGCATGCCACCATGTAGATTATTTGGTAAGATTAATTAAGATTTGTATTAAGTTATTCGTTATTCACATTTTTATCATTTATTGTTATTGCTTATTTATTCGTTAATATATTTGTTGTTGGTTTCCCCATGTTTATCTAATCTTTCCCTTGGTTAGTTTTCTGCCTTCAGCAGGATACCTAACCAGGGGGTAGATAACCACGACCTGGGTAGGAAGTGCCTTTAGTAAGCTACCCCTCATCCTATAACACTAGGGCACATTCCTCAATCCCCCTAGGCGTGACAGTATTGATTTGCTGTTGTCTCATTTAAAATTTCTTGGAAATACTCTTTCCACCTTTTTATTTTTTCCTCATCATCACCTATCAGGTTTCCATCTTTGTCCTTACTAAATGTGGTTGTATTGTGATCGCTTCTTGTTCTTATATCTTTTATGTCCTTGTAAAAATTTCTTATTTCTTTCTTTTGATACTCTTCTTCAATATTTTTTATTTCATTTTCTAAGGCTTTTCTTTTCTTCATTCTACATATCTGTTTAACTATTCTCCTTTGGTTATTGTAATTGCCGACATTTTCTTCATTTCGATTCTGTATTTTTAATAGATGGGGGAAAACGGGGCAATGAGAGTCAGTGGGCAATGGTGGTCAGCGTTCTAGTTCCTAGACGACAGTAGCTAAACAAACGAATATCGTCCATAAAGACTAGTTAAGTGACAACTTGCACCCCCCCACTCGCTTTTTCAGTTTGAGTCCACAGTTTGCACGGGAATCCATTGCGCAGTTTCGCGCTCATTTGATGTAATTTTACGTGTGCACAAAATAAGCGTTAAGTAAATAAATATTTAATAATATTTATTTAATTACTTAGAGTAGATTATTATGTGTCTTTAAGCTTATAATATCGATTTAAAAAACATTCATGGTATTTTAATAGCAAATGAAAGTTTTATCAAAAATTTTTACAGATTTAGTACGATCGGGTAATAAGAGTCACTGCAGTGCGGGCAATCAGAGTTGACTCCCATTGCCCGCAATCAATGTAACATACCTAAAAAAAGAAATCTCTTTAATTATTATTCCAGAAATGCCAAAAATACGTCACAGGTCTACAAATAAGGCTCAGTGGTCATCTGAAACACTGTCAAAAGCTGAGGCTCTCTTGAGTCAAGGCCACTCTATGAGAAGTTCACACTTCTTCAGAATCAGATATTAGTCTTAATCAGATATGTGACGATGATAAAGACGACGATTTGAATAAATTTTTGGTATGTGATGAATTTGGTCGCAACAATGAATTGTGGTATAGATGCACTTCTTGTGGCTTATGGGGACACGCTAGTTGCACAGGATGGGACTCTCCAATAGGTTACGTATGTGACAATTGTTAGACTAGGACTAGGCTGACTCTTATTGTCCCCATAGTGACTATAATTACCCTCAGATACATTTTTTTTAAGTTTAATTTTAATTAATATATAATTCCAACGGTAAGGAAACTGTTTAAGACTGATAGTACAATGATTAAAATATTTTAAAAGTTTATGAAAATAAAAATAAAGTAAAAATTGTGTGTTTTATTCTATATCTTGCTTAAGTGACTCCCATTACCCCATTTTCTCCTATATTTAGCTATAAAATACAGAAATTTTTTAAATACATTTTTATTATTTTTTTAACGAGTTTTTAATTACAAAAATAATGATTACAATTTTTATCCTCCAACTGTAATTTGATGAAAAATTGGTTTAATTTATTATTTTATGGTCCATTTTGATTCGTTCAACATCAGCTACTTGTAATTACATTTTTATTAGCAGAAAACGCGAACGCATCAAATATTTTCCGGAAAGCACGAGAAGAGAACATAACTGAGCTGAATTTTTGCAAACTAAGAAAATTCTGTCGTTCGTAGTTGCAGTTAGGCATTTTCAGAAAATCTTACGTTGATTGAAATTCTCAACATAACGTTTTCCCATTCTATATGTAAGTAGATGCACTACAAATATTTCCTTCGAATGACTTTCTTTATGTATCTTTAAGGCATTTTATTAAACTATATCCATAGCAAATTCTGCAAATAACATATCAGAAAAAAATAAATATTCTACTTCTCCAAACTTTTAAAGCTTTCTTTCCGTTCAATATTCAGAAAATGTATTTTTAAGAACTAGAAATCAGCGTTTGTGTATATCCTGGTTTTATAATGCACAGTTAAATAATTAAACGATATCTCAAAAAAATCTATTAGGTATACAAACAAAGTTAAATCTATTATATGCTATAAAGTGAATATAAAATTGAAATTGGGTCAGATTCTTGAATCCAATAGCTTCCAATATATCAACATGGTTTTACAAATGTCATATTTTATTGGCCGTCAGAACAGTTGTCGGACGAAGTGGCACAAATTGGAATAGAATATTCTTCTTGACCGAACTTCGATTTACTGATTTTTCAAAGCAGGAAAATTCTTTTTATTGCATTTTTGACGTTTACTTAATTTAAAATCGGTGTATCGTAAGTTTATTCATTTCTCTATTGAAAATAGAATAGTAATATATAGCGAGCAACAAATAATAGTATTGGAACGAAGTTCCCTTTCGCGCGTTACGACTGAGACTAGCCGGAAAAAATTCAGACCAAAAAATGTCACGACACGACACGACCGACACGACATACGCATGTTTCCCTGTCTGTCTGTCTCTCTCTCTCTCTCTCTCTCTCTTATAGATAGATATATCTTTATTTAAATAGGAAACCCTAATATACATAAATACTAATAAAAGTTAAATTAAAAAGACACTAATTTAAATTAAAAGAAAATTTACATTAAAAATTAAATAAAATAAAAAGTAATTTTTGGTATATGTATGTCATCTAAACCTCTGGTATTGTATGAATGTACACTTTTGTTAAAAGAAACGAACTGTTGAAAATATTCAGGTAATAATGGATTTACTATTTTCTATTTTGATTTGAACAGTGTAGTGTCGCGACTTTGTTAAAAGTTTATACAAGTTTTTTGTAGTTAATAAATAATAAAATAATAACAATAATGTATCGTGACAGTGTTTCTCCACAAATTCCGGATATTGCTGATGGAGTTAGGTAAGTAGAGATTTTATACATACAATAATAAATGCTTATGTATGTATAAACACTCTGTTGTGTTTACAAATTACAATTCCTTCACTAATTAATCGAAAGGAACTTCGTTCGGGTGTCCCTTGACACCTCTTACTTTTTTTGACTCCAATACATTCAATCATAGGTTTTGTATGGGAAAAACGTTTATTAAAAGAAAAAAAAAGAAGTAAGTTTAAGACAATCAAAATTTCGCTATATTTGACTTTACTAAACTCCTCTTAATCGCCCGGACTAATTTTAATAAATTTTTTTGGATGTGCTCCAATGTATTCAAAAATGGTTTAGATTGCTATTCATTGTTTATTTCTACGAATTCCTAATAGACGATGTGTAATATAACTCTCTATCAACGTTTGAAATCTAGGTTGGGTAGACATCTGGTCGATGGCGCTGCGTTTTGATTTTTAGATTAGAAAAGAAAAAAGAATAAAAAAATTGAAAAACAAACACATCTTTTAATATAAAAATAGCAACAAAAATCATTTATTGTTATGCAGTACGAAATACGCGGTGTCAATGTAAATTGTATATTTGTTATTTAGTTTTATAAACTCCTAATAGATATCGGTGTATGTTAATTTGACAAAACAATATCTACACGCTCGTTTAACAAGTAGGTTCAAAGAAACTACGGTAGATGATGTTGTATTTTGATGTTTAAAAAAAGAATGAGAAAAGAATCTAAAGATTTATGGAAAATAGTAAAAAACAACCAAAGCACTAGCAGAAAAAAATATACTTTTTAAGTAGTCTAGTATCTCATATATTTAACCGAGCAACTCTTACTAAACTAAGTAGTTACTATAACGCCGTCGTAAGGTGGCGCACTTGATATATAATATATTCTCGATAAATTACAAATACAATGAAAAAATTAGTTGTAACCCTAGAAATTAACGATAAAATATGTTAAAAACAACTAAAAAATCTTAAAAAAATATAAATACAACGAAACAAAATCGTTAAAACTTGAAAAAACGAAAAATATAAAAAAATACATTGTTAACCGGTACGAAGTTGGCCAGGTCAGTTAGCTATGTATTTAAACGAGTAATTCTTACTTAATTAAGTACTATAACGCCACCGTAAGGTCGTGCATTTTCTATCTCATGTATTTGAACAAACAATTCTTGCCAAATTAAGTACTTTGACGCCACCGTGAGGTGGCGCATTTGATATATTATTTATTTAAACACTAAGAAGTTACATAACCAAGCCATAAGGTAGTGCAGTTTAAATTTAATATATTTTATCGGTAAATTACAAAATAAACCGAAAAAAGTAGTTGTAAACCTGGAATCTAACGAGAAAACTTGATAAAAACGTCAAAAAAACGTTTAAAAGAATAAAAAGAAACGAGACAAAATCGTAAAAACTTAAAAAAACAGAAAATATATATATATATGTATTTGACCGATCAATTCTTACTTAAGTAAGTACTAGAACGCCACCGTAAGGTGGCGCATTTAATATCCCATGTATTTAAACGAGCAACTCTTACTAAACTAAGTAGTTACTATAACAGCGCCGTAACATGCCGCAGTTGATATCTAATATATTGATAAATTACAAAACACAAAAAAAAAGCAGTTGTAAACCTGAAATCTAACGACAAATTTAAAGAAAACGCCAAAAAAGAATGATAGAAATAATAAAAAAACGAGATAAAATCGTAAAATGCTTATTGTATACGATAATAAATACGAACTAAGTATTTTATCTTCTATATATATAAAAATGAATGTTTGTCTGTATGTCTGTATGTACTTAATGAACTCAAAAACTACTGGACCGATTATTATGAAAATTGGTATGTATATGTATTTTTCCACGGAGAAGGTTTGTATGATATGCTCATTGATGCCACTGGCCACCAGATGGCGCTGCAGACTAGCAACTTCTGTCCCGTTCAACTAATTGTCATGAAAATTGGTATTTATATGTATTTTTCCACGGAAAAGGTTTGTATGATATGCTAACTGATGCCACTCGCCACCAGGTAACGCTGCAGACTAGCAACTTCTATCCCGTTCAACCGATTGTCATGAAAATTGGTATGTATATGTATTTTTCCACGGAAAAGGCTTATATGATATGCTCATTGATGCCACTCGCCACCAGGTGGCGCTGAAGAGTGGCAGCTTCTGTCCCGTTCAACCGATTGTCATAAAAATTGGTATGTATATGTATTTTTCCACGGAGAAGGTTTGTATGATATGCTCATTGATGCCACTCGCCACCAGGTGGCGCTGCAGACTAGCAACTTCTGCCCCGTTCAATCTATTGTCAGGAAAATCAGTATGATGATCTATTTTTAACGGGTAAGATGAATATGATATTAGTATTAATGGAAGTTACCACCAGATGGCGGTTCCATGTATCAAATTCAATACTGATTAATAGATATCTACACGAATTCGTATAAATATAAGTTCGAAAAATATATTTTTGGTGCGATAAGTAAAACAAAACTATAAACTTTCTTTCCTTCTCTCTCTTTTTCTCTTTTATTTTTCTTAAATTTATTTTAGTTGCTGGCGTAGCAACGCGCGCCGTGTACAGCTAGTGTTTTATATAGTGTAGCCCTTAAATTATCCTAGGATAGCTCCTGAGGGTCGTGGCTTTCTTCTGAGTCTTTACCAACCCTTCCCAAACATTAATTTAGGGCGCAAAATACAGACAAACAAATAAAAGCGGTAAAATCAGATTTAAGTTGATTTATTAATCAATCAAAAGTTTAGTGAAAATTTTAAAAAATATAATGAATTAATTTAATCTCTTATCTTTGAATTATTTCGATCCTTCCTGTTGGAGCTTGATTTCAGTGGATCGGAACTGCTCTAAATCCAAACGTGGATGGAAGTGGTTTTTCTTGCAAGGAAACTTCCTTTGTGTCCAAACCCGGAAATGGTTTCACTTTGTGTCGACTTCTAGATCAAGACGGCTGTCTGTTGTCAGCGAAAACTTTCCTGTTTTACGGTAATCCTTCTTTGAAGTGGTAATATACCTAAATGAAGGGCCAAAGTAATCAGAAAATATTTCCGATTTTATTCAGAATCGAAGATAAAAAAAAATTAAATAATTTTCTAACGAAGTAACAACTTTCTCCTACCAAATCGACGCGAACAGACCATCCGCACCAGCGCGATAAAATTGAAATAAATAAAAATATAGTCCGGAGGATATACTTAAAAACGAACGTTACAATAGTTAAAGGCCGTCCGCCTATAGATGTGCACTTACATGTGTCAGTTGTTGACATTTCAAAACAAAAATTTAAGAAAAATCATTAAAATTTTAAAGGGATCATTTTGTCAGACAATAATGTAAATATTTAAATATTCTCTATATATTTTTTACTAATTTTGTAACTTGGACCAAAAGTCTTTTAAATACAAAAATTTTAGTTTTATTTATAGAATAACTGGTCGGTTAAATCTCAGAGAAGATTTTTTTTTCTATTTAATACATTAGGTTCATGTGTGTGTATGTGCGTGCTAAAACTACATCCAGAGAAGATCTTATCTTGTTTTATCGATAGAATGTTGTAGTTTAACTACTACTAAATAGCTTTTATGGTAAATTATTAGCATAGCTACTAACCCCAACGCTATTTATTATTACAATTTAATACCAACCAGCTTATTTGAGAATAATGATACACTGAGTGGACCATGTATAATATTTTAATTAGATATTCTGTTTCACTGGAGAAATCATATATTTTTTTAAATATTACATATTACATCTACAATTTTATCATGAAGAAGTTCAAGAATTTATTCAAGGTTACTATTATAATATGTAATTTTGTGTTTTTATCAAAGTTTTCCTCTAATTATTGAAAGTACCTATAACATGTTCTAATTTTCAAAATATTATCGTAAACAATCTTGGAAGTTTTAGCGAGGTAATACGAGCCTATTTAGGATTCAATTACCCTGTTATGCACATATTTGTAAATCGACGTTATTGGCAAACCAAACTGTAGACATGTGTTTCGCTTTAGTTAGAGCTCATCAGTACAGTATAGGTTTGTCTGTTCACTAATGACTTATCACTAATGCCCTTGTTTAGACTGATTAATATTTATATCTATTATTCTTAACCAGTAATTATAAAAGCACTACAACTCTATCAAGACTAAAGTACCAGTATTCGGGAGAAATTCTAATTGGTTGATTTTATCAGAAACTTTGTAACTCCATTTTTATTGGACTTTAGTAGCTTGAGGGGATATAATCGTTATGGGGATTTCAGTTGTAATACTCTTATAAATTTCTCGAGAAATCAGAGCAAATAGGCCTAAGAATCAACACTAACAAAACTAAATACCTAACCAATGATATACATCAGAATCAACATATTATAACTATAAATAACCGCCCAGTTGAAAAATTAGAATCATATATATATTTGGGTCAAAAGATAGAGTATACAAAAAACAATCTAACTGCAGATTTATCACGCCGAATATCCTTGGCATGGTCAGCATTTGGGAGAATGCAAGATGTCTTTAAATCCAACGTACCAAATACTATAAAGTTTTTGACCAATATATTCTACCGGTTCTCACGTCTGGAACAGAGACCTGGGCACTAAACAAGACTATTATAAACAGATTACAAGTAACACAGCGAGCCATGGAAAGACGAATCTTAAACATCAACCTACAAGACCGCATTACCAACACAGAAATAAGAAGAAGAACAAAAATTAAAGAAGTTATAGAAAAAATATGTGCACTAAAGTGGAACTGGGCAGGACATACCTATTGGGAGAGAATGACAGACAACAGATGGACACGAATGATAATAGAATGGAGACCATGGGAAAACAAAAGAAGTAAAGGTAGACCGCAAACGAGATGGTCTGATGACATAAAAAACTGTCAGGACACGACTGGATAAGAAAAATCAGTAACAGAGGAGAATGGCAGAAGTTAAGGGATGCCTTCACTCGACGATGGGTGGAACAGGCTGGATGAAGATGAAGACTCTTATAAATTAAAATAGTGGTTGCATAGGATAGGTTACGTACAATATTACTAAAATGATCAGGGTTTAGGTATGGTAGAATATAAAAAGCTACAATATTCTTTATAAAATAATAAAAAAATTTAATTCAAATTCCCAAATCTTAAATTCAAGTACAAACTAATGCGAAGACTCATTATATCTTTCACTTTTGTAGTTTCCCTAAAATCCTTAAACGTTATCAGTTTTATTTTGTTATTTTTACCAAATAAACATTTATTTCTATTACCTTTAAGATTGTGCTTTCTTCTACTTGAAAATCATGTCGTTAAATCTATCTAACAAATAACAATTTTCTATTGTCAGTGCAACTTACTCTTGGATTAGAATTGCAAATTGCCTAATAATGGTGCACTGCACCAACAATTATACTAAAAATAAAATTAAATGTAAGATAATACAACGAGATTTTTTGTTTCGATAAGAGGGAGAAAATTGCTTTCCGATTTCCAACCTCTGATACCGAGAAAGCAAGATGTGGCTGTTGCAAAAATGGAAAATTACTGAATTCAGGGAACCGGTACAAATCGTTTTAAAAAAGCCGCCATTAGTCTCTTTTTCGATTTCAAATATAATCAACTTTTTATTTCGAACTGTACTATTTAGTTAATTGGAAAAATAAATATATTCGATTAAGCAATTAAGTATATTGTTGAACTATTTTTTGATTTAAAAAAGTTATTAGTTGATTGGGTCTAAAAGCTTTTTGCATAATTGATGTGAAATGCATGATGGAAAGTTATAAAATAACTCATTTAATAATTTATACCCCTTCTGAACAATTAGAACTTCACAGCCACCAAAAACAAGTTTAATGATGAAGTTTACGCTGGATTCAATATTAAATGAGGTAAATACTCTGTGAACAAAAGGAACAAAGTTTTTAATGTAAGGATTTAATTAAAGGGTATTTTGTTAAAAGAGTTTCTATAAAACTTACACTTTTGAAAGCTAAGCTGAGCATTATTGGATTACACTTTTTATATTGTTGTCTCTCTGTTTATTTTTATGTCTTTGTTAATGTACAAATAAAGTGATCAACTAAAGAATCTTTGTAATAGAACACTTGGCGTAACGTCCTACCATCATAATTCACAAAAAAATACTTTTGGACTCTAACCAAATTAAAGCACTGCTAGGCCAGACTATACAGACAAAAAAGTAGGTGCAAAAAAGTATAACAGATATATAAAAGTTTTAGATGAAAGGGGTGCTCTTTTTGATGATAAATAGATAATAAGATACAGCCAGATATGCGTCATTTTTTTATGAAAGAGGATGCTCTTTTTAATGATAAAAACATAAAAAGTTAAAGCCATACATGCATCGTTTTTTTATAAAAAATGGAAAATGCCCAAAATTCAGTATTTTGGTTGTATAATTTAAGTTAAATTTTATTAATAATCGGTAAACTTAAGATTTCAGAACTTAAAATGACAAAACCGGCCCTGACTTTAATGATAATAAAAAAACTGATGTTTGGTTAAACTGAAACTACTTGGTTTTAGTTAGTATTAATAACATATCCCCCCTTTTTTAGACAGAATATATAAAATAATCAAAGGAAACATTATTAAAATCGATTTACTGATATTTCGAAGCATTTAACAAAAAAATAAACCCGATCATTTGACATACTGTAACCTCTTTTTTGACTGAAGGTGTTAAATGCTCGATTTGAGAGGTTAACTGATGCGAACGGCACTCAGGGGGTTAGAGAAGAGCGAACGTGGATTCGATCAAGCTAGATGATAAATTATAAAAAAAATGACAAGGAGTATATTTACTAGAATAATAAAAGTTAAAAGGGACAAAAAGGAGACAATGAAAGATATGCTAATGGCTCACTATTACTCTCTTCAAAATTATTGGGGATAATCGAGAACTGCTTTTGGTATAGTAGGTATATTTTCTTAAGAGAAATTTAGTGAAACAAGGCATTAAATTTGATATAAGACCCTTACACAATAATGTGAGAATAGACTTTAGTTAACTTCAATTTAAAAAATTATATTTTTACATGTAAAATTATCTAAATAAATTCATTGTATGTAAATTTAACATTATCACAACCTAGTTGTCTTATTGTATTATTTCTGACCGCGCTTGGTATAGTTCCACCAGCTAAAGCTAAACAAATCTCAATTCTCAGTTTCTCACTTCTCAAGTTGTCAGTGGCAGCTCAGCCGCAATTCAAGTCGGACTAGCAACAGAAAGAGAAGAAAAATGGGCGCCACTTATGTTTTTCATCCTGAGGATGGGCAAATATAAGAAACCCAGATGGAATAAAAAAAATATACAAGTTGGATAAGATAACCTGTCAGTTGTTCTGGTTAAAGTTAAAATCACACACTTCTATTTATAAAACCAATAAGATAATGGTACTTACTCTTTCCTTTACTTATCCCAATGGCTAAAGTTCCATATGTAAGATAGAGATATAATCCATAAATCAAAATTTAATACTTAATTAAGGCTCGTTCTATTCATTGTTAAAATTGATCAGAATAACATACACCAGAGAGGAAAAGAAAACATCTATTTAAACACTAAACAGAATTTATTACTCGGTGTGGTAATAAATGGGATGAAACAATAAATAAAATAAAATAAAATAAAAAAATATCAAAGTCATAAACAGTAAATCATATTACTAAACACTTTGTGTTTAATTCAAAAACATAACTATTACTACATACAAAATAACAGCTAGGTAAATTCTTTTGTTATTTTTGTGTACTCTGATAAGCGAAAAGTAAGAGAGGGATGAAAGTTAGATAAAACGATATAGAAAAATCACCTTTTGCTTTTGTTTTAACTCGAGTTAAAAAAGAGTACTTACACAACCATTTATAATTAGTAAAAATACATATGAGAGATACAGAGATAAACAAAATCTAGTAATAAAACGCTTTTATAAAAAACTGAATCACACTCTGTGCGTCGCGATCACTTATTACTTTAAAAATTTGTATGTAGGTGTTATCAATATTGAATGCAACTATGAGTAATCTTCACATTTAGATTAACAGTTACCGGCCTTTCAAAAAACTGAGTTACACTTTGAAGTTTACGGTCACTGATTACGTTAACTCTTCATACGAAGATATTGATTATATTGATTACAATTAAATTCAATATCCAAAGAAAGAAACAGTACTCTTTTCTCTTGTAGTAATAATAGTAACTATACCTCAGGACAGGATAGTCCCCAGGTATAACTTTGTGAGAAACTTTCGAGTAGAAATACTGGAAAGGGACTCATGGAACAATGGCCCCCCAATCCAAGGGGAGTCAATTTGGTATACCGATGGCTCAAAGACTGAGAAAGGCACAGGGTCAGGTATATACAGTAGAGGACACAGGATAAAAATCCAACTAAGTCTAGGTGCGTATGCCACAGTGTTTCAGGCTGAAGTAACGGCCATACAACAGTGTGCAACGGAGATCGTAAGTCAGGGTATAACGGGTAAAACCGTAGTCATATACTCGGACAGCCAAGCAGCACTAAAGGCGACAGTCTCAGCACAAATAAGCTCACAGCTGGTGTGGGACTGCGTTGGGGCCCTGACACATGCCGCTAGTCAAAATTCTCTGACACTGGCATGGATACCAGGACACTCAGGGTTTCGGGGCAATGAGAAGGCTGATGAATTGGCACGTGCGGGAGCTAACACTCCAATGATTGGCCCGGAACCATTCGGCGGAGTTGCTAATACATTCAGAAAGGCAGCCATTGAGAAATGGAGGCTAGAAAAGGCCCAGGAGTGGTGGGAAACATCACCGGGCAAGCGACAAGCCAAGCGATACTCGGCGAAGTTTACTGCAGAGCTGCTATCACAAAGGCGAAATGATGTCAGAATGATTGTCAGTCTCTTGACAGGACATTGTAGGCTCAGAAAACACATGAGTCAGCTAAACTTGGCAGATGAAGACATTTGTCGATTATGCCAAGAGGAAGAGGAAACTGCATTTCATGTCCTATGCCAATGTGAAGGCCTTGCAAGGACGCGGTATCTAGTACTGGGAGAGGAGAAAGCGGCTGCTCCAAGTTATGCGGAGTGGCCACTGTCAAGGCTATTAAGTCTCATTAAGAGGGCAGAGCTGGACAAGGTGCTCTAATCCTATTCCACAAATAATGGGTGTTCACAATAGATCTGCAAAGGTCGCAGTGATATAGGCTAACAGCCAACCCCAAAAATATCTATCTATCTATCTAACTATACAATAAAAAGACTTACAAAATGGCTCCTAGGTAATTAGATCAGCGGCCAAGCTTAATCTCGGAAATACGGTAAAATTCGGCTTCTCACTAGCCTCATTCGCAGGTAATTATCGGCAACTTTCACCAAAACCATTAACGATAATCAATAACTAACTTAATCGGCACTAGGAACATTAATTAGCTTGTAAGTTCTAGCATCAAATAGAAAAAAAAAACCGGAAAACTGAAACTAGGCGTCTCGCCGAGATGTTATTAGCAACCCTACCACACCTAGAATGAATAAGGCCGTTGGTACTAAAAAAGACCGGTAAGCATCCCCGCTTAAGTCATCTGATCTTGAACGTGAAATTTGATTGGTCAATAAAAATATCAATACTTCGCTTCGAAAAATTCGTTAGATTTCAACGTTCTGGATTGTTCCATCTAATATGTTAAACCTACAGGGTTGGCATAGGTTAAAAAATTATAAAAAAGAATTTTAATTAATCGGGTTTTTTTTTTAAACGCTACAATACTAACTCGTAGGTACTATCGAATAAAAAAATCACGTTTGCAGATCTTGTTTAGTTTTCAAAATATTAAACAAATATATATAAAGGTCAAAGGTTTTTTACGAAAAATCTCTATATTTTTTTTATTCATTAAATGTTATATATTCCTTCTCCATTTTTTTTTCTCTCCTGAACCAATGCTGACCAAATGTTGAGAGGTACTAAACAATTAATTTTAGGTTGTTTCGAATGAAATTGTCTGTCGCAGACACATAGAAATAAAAGGAAGCGAAACAGCAGGTAAGCTGGCAAAAAATGGAGCACCATAGTTGGGACCAGAACCATCTGGTGGCAGAAGTACTAAGAAATACTAAGAAATGAATTGGATAGAGGAAAATCCAAGTACTGAAACGATCGCTCTTCATCAACCAACCTTTCGCAATAGTGAACCTTATACCGAGCAATTTACATCTATAAGAAAAGGTTACAATATTTATTATTGATATTCTTTTTTTATTATTTATACATGTAAAATTAAACTATATTTTATAGATAAGACAACTAGTTCTATTTGTGTGTTTAGATCGTTTAGTCGGGTTAGATCGTTCTTTCAGTTATTCTGAGTTTATAATTCCCAGCAATTCAGCCGCTCTGTGCGTGACCAGCCATAACAACTATACCTCCAAAAAGTAATTATTATTTGAAATTCATTTCTAGAAAGTCTGGCTATATCCATGATATAAATTCAAACGTACATATGTATACATATACCTAAATTTGAAATATGGTCTGGATCCATTCTGACCCTTTATTCGTTTTATAATTGGCTCTGGGTTAGTATTGTCGGATATTTGAGATTTATGTGGTCGTCTGCCTAGATGATTATCTTTCATTTTCTCTAATCCACTAGCCTTCGTTACGAAAACTCATTAAAAGAGTAAAAATTAAATGAAAACCACGTTGAGAATATATTTTTAGCTTACCATTTAAATATTAAATTTCTTATAATTAAACTTATTAGCATTAGTCTGTATTTTAGATTGGAACTCTTATAAAAGAAAGTCAATAGAGAATCATTTCAGAAACGATACCCACTTAAAGCAGTTAATTCAACACTAACAAAGAATAGAAATTCAATAAGAAATGATAATCCATAATTTTCTTACGTCTGGATCCGTTCCGTTGGGTTATTTAATTAATTTAAATCCGTTTATCGTTTGCAAAGCAGATCCATTCGTATTATAATCCCATTTAAAAATATAATAGCGTTACTTAAAAGATGTTTTTATATTCAAATATCATAAAAAAATAATGAAAGAAATTTTATAGTAAAATATAAAAAAAAAAATATTAAAATAAACAAATAGGAAAAATTTGAAAAACCAATTGAAACTTGTAACCTCTTTTTTCTAAAGGTGTTAAATGCTCGATTTGAGAGGTTAACTTATGCGAACGGCACTCAGGGGGTTGGAGGAGAGCGAGCGTGGATTCGATCGAGCTAGATGATGAATTATAAAAAAAATGACAAGGAGTATATTTACTAGAGTAATAAAAGTTAAAAGGGACAAAAAAAAGAGAAAAGGAAAGAAATAAAAGCGAAAGGAAAATGGGCACCACTTATGTTTTTTATCCTGAGGATGGGGAAATATAAGAAACCCAGATGGAAAAAAATATATAAGTTGGATAAGATAACGTGTCAGTTGTTCTGGTTAAAGTTAAAATCACACACTTCTATTCGTAAAACTAATAAGATAATTGTACTTACTCTTTCCTTTACTTATCCCAATGGCTAAAGTTCCATATGTAAGATAAAGATATAATCCATAAATCAAAATTTAATACTTAATTAAGGCTCGTTTTATTCATTGATAAAATTAATCAGAATAACATACACCAGAGAGAAAAAGAAAACATCTATTTAAACACTAAACAGAATTTATTACTCGGTTTGGTAATAAATGAGATGTACAATAAATAAAATGGAATAAAAAAATATCAGTGTCATAAACAGTAAATCATATTAATAAACACATTTGTGTTTAATTCAAAAACATAACTATTACTACACATAAAATAACAGCTAGGTAAATTCTTTTGTTATTTCTGTGTACTCTGATAAGCGAAAAGTGAGAGAGGGATGAAAGTTAGATAAAACGATATATATAATAAATAAATTAACTCGAGTTAAAAAGGAGTACTTACACAACAATTTATAATTAGTAAAAATACATATGAGAGATACAGAGATAAACAAAATCTAGTAATAAAACGCTTTTATAAAAACTGAATCACACTCTGGGTACGTAGGTGTTATCGATACTGAATGCAATTAAGAGTAATCTTCACATTTAGATTAACAGTTACCGGCTATTCAAAAAAACTGAGTTACACTCTGAAGTTTACGGTCACTAATTACGTTAACTCTTCATACGTAGATATTGATCGTATTGATTACAATTAAATCCAATATACAAAGAAAGAAACGGTACTCTTTTTTTCTTGTAGTAAAAAAAATAGTAACTAGGCAATAAAAAGACTTACAAAATGGCTCCTAGGTAATTAGATCAGCTTCTAGCTTAATCTCGGAAATACGGCAAAATTCGGCTTCTTACTAGCCTCATCCACAGGTAATAATTGGCAACTTTCGCCAAAACCATTAGCGATAATCCCTAACTAACTTTATCGGCACCAGGAACATTAATTAGCTTATAATTTTTAGCATCAAATAGAAAAAACCGGGAAAACTGAAACTAGACGTCTCGCTGAGATATTATCAGCAACCCTATCACACCTAGAATAATCTCGTTAGCAACCAGAAAGGCGCATCAGCTACCAGCGCGGGCATCTCGTGATCTTAAACGTGAAATTGGTCAATTAAAAAAATCAATACTTCGCTTAGAAAAGTCCGTTAGATTTCAACGTTCTGGAAAGTTCTATGTAATATGTTAAGCTTACAGGGTTGGCCTGAGTAGAAAGAAATTATAAAAAAGAATTTTAATTAATCGGTTTTTTTTAAACGCTACAAACTTAGAGTATCATAAACGTTCAAAAAAGTTAAATAACAACTTTTTTTTATTCAAAGCACAGAGCTTTATATACACAGTAACACAAAAACATAAAAATCTGATAATCCAATTTCTTTTCGTTTGTATTTTCCATAATAAATATAGTTTTTTTTCTACAGCGTTTGGATATTTATTCAAAATTAAATTTCACATATTCCAATCACTAGATTTATTAAAATAATGTTTACGGAATTTAAAGTAACTCCCTATAAACATGAATTAATATTTACTAATAAAAAAATTCGAAAAGAGGTTGACCTTAAAGGCCATCCTTGCAACTTCCCGCTAGTTTTAACCGCAAAGCTATAGTAACGTGACGTATTTTGACGCTTTTGACTTTTTTTGAAATGTTTAAAAGGCCATAACTTTTTAAGGCCTTATTCGATTTTGATGTTTAAGATGGCATTCGACGCAGTTTTTTGAGACCTAAAAACGTTACCGAGAGTGCAAGTCGGTTAGTCAAAAAATCTCTAATTATTGAAAAAAAAACACTTTTTTTGAAATTTTTCGACTACGATATCTCACGAACGAATCAACCGATTTTAATTTGCAAAACGGCATTCGACGTGGCTTGTTAAGCTTGAGAGCTGATTAGGTTATGAAATTGATCAATGCAATAGCCAAAAAGATATGCCCAAAAAACATCATTTTTACCAATTGTTTTTTTCGGTTATTTTGAAATTTCTCGAAATCTACCAGCTCGAATCGGTTCAAACTTACAGGGAATCTAAGTTAGATGGAACTCTTTAGAATGCTTTTTATTTTATTCCGATCGGTCAAGCCGTTCAAAAGTTATAAGAGGTTTACATACATCCACACACACACACACACATCCACACGTACATACAGACATACAGACACCCTCGTAAAAATAGTCAGGGGAGGTTCCTAAGACCTCAAAACGTTGAGATCCGATGAAAACTCGATTTTCGAAAAACGGGGTGAAACCAATAACTTCCCGATTTTAAAAAAATTTTAAATTTTTTTTAGCGGGAAGTTAAAAAAGCGAAATAAAATTCACAAAACAGAAGATTTAACATTTAGTTTTTATAATGTATAAGTATACATTTAATAAATTTGTAGAAGAGTCTGTTTGTTGTCCGGCTTTCACAAAAGACTACTGGATTTATTTTGAAACTAGCGGCCGCCCGCGACTTAATCCGCGTGGACTTTAGTTTTTTGCCACCGAGTTTCATACAAATTTGCAACCCCTATTTTAAATCCTTAGGGGTGGATTTTAAAAAAGTCATTTCTTAGTACAATTTAGTAATAAAACAAATTGATTCTCCAATTTTCAAGACTCTACGCGTCTATCGACAGTGTCATGTCGGCCAGCAGCAGCGTGCTACCGCCTCACCGCTCCACACACCCCGCACATTAATGCGCGAGTGGTATTAGACTATTATTATTTTAAAACTATAAAAACTTCTTACATTTTGGTTAAAAAAAAATGCTGTAAAGGGTAATTTTTTTTCAAAAATATGTGTCTGTGTTAAATAACTTATTTATTTGGATAAGGATTAAGAAGATAAATAAGAAGTATTGTTATTAATTAATAGTTTTTTCGGCTTTACTTTTGGTAGTTTTGGTTAGCGTGTGTAAAAAATTAGGGCCTACAAAACTTCTTTGTACACAATATTCTTAACTAATCTGTCATTAGGCGCTAAAACTATCAAGCTACTATGTGAATTTATAGCAATATAAAACTGTCCATGAGAGAAGCAATGTTCTCTCAAGTCAATACCCGAAAATTTGAGAGTTTGGTCCTGAGACTTGTTTATTGTCATGGCAAAGCAGACTTTTAGGAAAAATTGTAATCGTTTAAATTCGAACGGGATATAATTCGGTATCTAACCTATACTTAAACCAAACGAAAATAAAACAAATGCCAAATACAAAGCAGAGTCTATAACCAAAACTACTAAACCGAAACAAAGGGGATGCCTACGTCATAGTAGCTATATGCATGCAAAAGCTCAGCCCGATCGGTTTAAAATTGACAAAGTTTTATACAAACGTTCTTCCCCTATTTCATCCCCTTAGGAGTGGAATTAATCAAAATTCTTTCTTAGGGGATGCCTACATCATAGTAGCTATAGGTATGCATGCAAAATCTCAGCCCGATCGGTTTAAAATTGACAAACTTTCATCGTTTATTTTATCCCCTTAGGGGTGAAATTTATCAAAATACTTTCTTAAGGGATGCCTACCTCATAGTAGCTATATGCATGAAAAATCACAGCCTGATCGGTTTAAAATTGTCAAATTTTCATACAAACTTTCATCCCCTATTTTTGGCCCTTTTGATACATTTTAAGATGTCAGAACAAAAATCTTTACGATGCATAGTCTGGGCATAAACTTACCACACAATTTTCTTATGTTAAGTTCCTCATGTCTCACAGTTTTTTTTAATATTCATATCTTTAGCGATAGCCTTGATACTTTCCTGTATCTTTTCTAACTATTTTGGTCACTTTAACATCTTGCCTCCTCTCCTTAAAAAAATTGACTGCTCAAAAAATCGGGCACGGGATAGGCAACCATCTCCGTAAATCCTTTGTAAAGTTATATAGTTTTTTAAATTTAACAAAATCACTCTTTACACATTTTTTTTATCCAAAACTTTTTCGCCGCGAACAATTTTTGTACCCTCTTTATTTAATTATAACGGGACTATCTGTTGCAGCTGCCTAGATTTTTTAACTAAGTTCAAGAGATATATTTGAAACAAAACTCTGTCCCTTATATTCTTCTTGCAGGTTTAAAAATAAAATCACTTCGAAACGTAATTGCCAGACCTCGTATATTATCGTCTTAGAAAAATTTATAGTAATACAGCAAGTTGTTCCTTAGAAGCTGATAACTCAACTTTATTTTAATAAAATTATATCGTAAGCTGTATCACTATTTATGAAAAATGAACCTTCCTTAAAGATGCAATCTTATTTTCGGAGTAAAGACAGTACATTATTCTTCATTTATCCACAATACAGTTCTAGGTTAAATAAGTTTTCTCGTATGTAATAATACTTTGTTCCGTTTAAAAAGCCTATTTTTATTTAAAAAACAAAAATGCACTTAATATCTATATTTGTAACCATAAAAAACAAAGTATTCATAAAACACAAATTCTTTTACATCTCGACAAAACCTAATAACGATTACCACAAGCAGATACATCAATAAGTTCATTAGGACATTGAACTTCTTGGTAAGAAACTGGTGGGTTGTCAACACCTTCCATATATTCGAATCTAAATTTACAACCAGGTTGTAAAACAGGGGGTAACAATTGTTCACATTCTTCAATGGAAGTAACACCTCCATATCTTTGACCCCAACCATCATCAGGTGCGTTCCATTGAGTTTTACATCCTAAATTAAAAATGCCTACACCACCACCAGGGATTTGAAGATCGAATTGATTTTGATTTAAATCAGTACCTAAAACAACACTGGTATTTAGATATGAGCAGAGTTGATGGCAAAAAAATTGGTTTACCTGTGTTAACAAGTTGTACCAAGAATTGTTTTCCTTCTAATTGTCCCTTAAATGACAACAAAACACAAGCGCAACATTTACTAACATCAGCGCCTCCTGTGAAAGAAGCTGCAGACCATCCATAAGCTAATGTTGCATTAACTACATAAGGTTGTTGGCTACTGCAGGTATATGCGACACCTCCTTCTACACATCCTGATTGACCATTGTTTTCTTTTGTACTGTTAGTATAACCATCTTTTTCACAAGTTTGTACAGGGATCATATTGTCTGTTGAAATTGCACCATCCCAAGCACAGGATGGAGCACAACAATCCCAGTAACGAGTCGTAATACCATCACCACTGATTCCACCAGGAATTGGAACTATGTTAGGAGATTCATCCTTAATGGTTAAAGAGTTTGCTAAAAGAGTATATAAAATTAAATACCATTTTTATCTATATTGCATGAGTTATTAAAGAAAAATTACCATAAAATATAATCGGTGATCGTACAAAAATCCTGAACGATCTATCTGCCCAAAGTTCAAAAGGTCAAAAAATACATGATGAGGGTCAAATGTCTCAAATGTTACTAATCTCAATAACAAATGTGGAAGAAAAGTCAAAACACCAAATTTAAATATTTACCTCAAGGTCCCCAAATAAAACAAAAGAAATAAGTTATGGGTCAAGCTTTCTTTACAGGTCAAAAAACCAAAGGTAAATATCCACCCAAATCAAAAAAAGTGTTATCAGTCAAACTTTCTTTATAGGTCAAAACACCCAACGGCAAATATCCTTGGTTATCTCCCACTGGGTCAAAAAAGGTCAAAGTGTAACAGAAACTGCTTTCTTTACAAGTCAAAACACCCAGAGGCAAATATCTTTCCTAAGGTTGTCTCCAATCGGTTCAAACAAGGTCAAAAAGTAAGAGAAACGATTTTTTCTACATGTTAAAAACCCCAAAAGCAAATAGCCTTCAAAAGGTTGTCTCCAAAAGGTTTAATCAAGATCAACGTCTAACAGAAAAGATTTTTTTGAACTAGTGATGTGACTACTCATGGGGTCTTAAACCTAAAATGATCTATTGGTCATGTCAGAACCCTAATTCGATAATTTGGGGGAACAAAACAACACAGCAAAAGGCATAAGTATATAGAGTTGCAAAATGTGCAAACCCCGCTTGTATGGGGATCACTGGCGCAATGGAATTGTGTCCTTACGTGTCCTTGTAGGGAATTCTAGACCATTCCCAATTGCAGTTGCATGTAAAGAGGATTGCTATATAAAGTACTTATAAGTTAATAGGGATTAGTCTGTAAAACCCAATGAACTGTCTAGATATCTTGTAATTATAAGAGTCGCAGTAACTAAAACCATGAAGATGCCTACAAATATTATGTCTAAAAAACAAGATTTCGTACTCACACTTAGCCCTTTACTATTATACTAGTAGGTGTAAAACACCAGAAGGTTTAAAGGTACTTAATATTGGGAAAGACTTTTGCAATCTTTCAAGCAGGGCTAGCAATAGACTTCTGTGCTTAAGAGTTTAAGTCCAAACAAGTTTGGAACTAAAAAGAGTGTCTTAAGAAACTGGTTAAATACAACAAGGCATAAAGGGATTGTTAGAAACGATAATCTCGCAAAAAAAGGAGCTAGTACTTCTTTTATTGAACCTGAACCATTTCATTATGAAGTTCGTAGTTGGAAAAAGGAAAAACTGAAAAAACACTTCAGGTCAAAGACAAGTAAAAAGGTTTATAAGGCCTTCACTCTACTAATTGAAATTATTCTTAGAGTTTCAATCTGAGAGCCTGATCAGTTTACAAACGTACATTATAAACATATAATAGACTATAAAAGGCTTTTCGAGGAATTTAACTTTCTTAAACAAATATAAATGGTATGCCTTACGAATTCTTTTTTGCTTAGTGAATTCCGTAACAAACACAGATAAACGTTGTTAGATCAAGAAAAACTAATATTAACAGAAAAAAATTAACTTACCAAAACTCAAACCTACAACAAGCAACAGCAATTTCATTTTTGTTAAATCTAAATATACTGTAATAAGTATATAGATTTGAGTGTTGTGTATATATACTTTTTTTATCATACACTCATATAATATACTTTGGATAGTATCTATTATCAATAATTAATCATTTTTTTAAATTGTTTAACAAATAAATTTATTGAAGTAATAATCTATAAAGTATTTTTAATCTCTTGTCAATATTTAAAAACATTAAATACTTAAAGAAGGATTCAATAATGCGTTGTTCTTTAAAAATATTTTGACCCAACTTTTTAAATAAAAATGAGGTATAATCCATTTCACCGATTTTGGCCGATGACAGAAATCATACTCGAAGTAAATTTAGACATACATCTCTCTCAGATACAGGCAAGTTTTACGTTATGTGTACCCCTTCATATTTTATTTACCAAATCAATAGCTTTATCGAGATTTCCGAGTCTGTGGCAATCCAGTTTTGTAATACCAATTCATAAAAGTTGCCAAAAAATCTAATTAATAACTATAGACCTATATCAATTTTGTCAACAATCCCAAAACTGTTTGAAAAACTAATTATCTTGGCACTGTAAAAATATTATTTCTCCTAGGCAACACGGATTTATGGAAAATAAATCAACGACCACGAATCTTCTTATTTACACAAATGAGATAATAAATAATTTGGAAAATGGTTTTCAGGTGGATTCCATCTACCTCGATTTCCCGAAGGCTTTTGACAAGGTAAACCATAGGATTCTCCTTACTAAGCTTTAGACAATGGGTTTTTCTGATTATTTACTAAATTGGATCAAAAGCTACCTTAGTAACCGTACTCAAATTGTTAAAATAGGGAATTATCAATCGGACTGTTTTACTGTCACTTCCGGTGTTCCAGCGGGCTCCCATTTGGGACCTCTTCTTTTTAACCTCTTTATAAATGATATTGGTAATTGTATTAACAATAGTAATTATTTGCTATTCGCGGACGACCTGAAATTGTTTATGAAAATCTCATGCATAGAAGATTGTGCTAAAGTGCAAGAAGATCTAAGGTCATTATTTATTTGGTGTACTCATAATGATATGATATTAAATTCTTCCAAGTGTTTATGTATTTCGTTCACTAAACGTATGACAGCTCTTGAATATAATTATAGTTAAACAATAAAATCATTAATAGGGTACAAGAAACCAGAGACCTCGGTGTCATATTTGACAGTTCATTATCATTTATTCCTCATATTAATTTTATAGTTAACAAGTCTTTAAAAATGCTTGGTTTCATTAATCGACACTCTGCCGATTTCACAACTCATTCAATGCGATTAATATAATATCAGTCCAAAATAATTTTTTAAGATCATGTGCATTAAATCTTGGTGTTAATAAAAGCTATGACCAATTAAGAAGCCAATTGGCCTTACCGAAACTACAAATTTGGCTTGATTTATTAGATTTGATGACATTACATAGGATAATAAATGGCACTGTAAATTGTCCCGATATCCTGTCTTCCATATATTTTAAGGTACCTTTAAGATCTACTCGCAATATAGTTTTATTTGAAATACCCACTTGTACATCTAATTTTAGTTACAACAAGATGCATGCGTCTATGTAATATGTAATAATAATTATAAGAGCTGTGATATAATAGGTTCGTCCACTAATAGTTTTAAAAACCAATGTTTACGCCTTTTATGCAACAACTTGTAGTACTTGTTCGTATATATGTGTTTGTGTGTGTGTATATATATGTTAGTTTTGTTAGACTTTTGTAGACTTTTGTTTCTTATACTTTTATATCTTTTATACATATTGAGATGATATGAGATAATATGCTATAATTAACAAAATAAATTAAATAAAGTTATGATTAAATTAATAAAACGAGGATATTCTTGATCCCAGAGTAGAATGCAAGGTATTAGATTTTGTATAAATTTGTTCAGTTTTCTTCAGTATTTTAAATTTTTTGTTTTTTTTCTTCTTTCCTAAAAAAGGGAAATCAAAATAAGAAAATAGAATATAAAATTAGATTCTTAAAATATATCTATTTTAAAAAGTGCATATAATTGTTTGTTATATTGTAAATTAAAGTGATCACTTTTAAGTAAAATAAGAAAATTAAATATTTTAAATTAAAAAAAAAAAATTATGTTAAGTTCAATGATATATATATATATTCTTGATTTGAAATAATTTAAATTAAATAATTATATTTAAATAAAACAAGAAAATTGAATGTGAAAACATCAATACTAAAGATACATAATTTCAAATAAAGAATAATTTAAATTATGAACCAAATTAAAAATTACTTACGTTTAAAATAATTAATATTGGTGTTTCAAAGCCATAATATTTGTTTTTATTGATTTAATATTGAAGAAAATGAAAAATTCTGAAATTTAAAAGTATTTTAGATTATAGTTAAATAAATATGAAATTGTAAATTCATTTTGAATGTAATAGAATTTTAGTATAACCAATTGTGTAAGTAATAATCAAAAATCAAGTATTCGAATTTGTAATTTATGTGACATGTTATCAAGTAGGGTGAAACCAGATAGGTATGTAGTTTAAGATTGTTATAATTGTTCGATTGTCAGTTTGTTGATTCTTTGGACACTCTCTTGTTTTTTATCTTTTGAAGAAGTATGTTGTATTAAATTTGTTCCTGTTTGAATTTTGAGTTTTTTTTTTAAATATTCAGAAAAAAAAGGTTTAATTGTAATAAAAGTATTAATAAAACAAAGAAGTTATGGAATATATTTGGTAAGCAGAGAATTTGATTTGTAATTAAAAATAAAGTCGACAACAGAAAAAGCATAGCACTAGATTGTATGGGACATACTTTAATCGAATTTAGAAGAGTATATTAGCAGTCAATAGATAAGAAGTACTAGGATTTACTTACCAGTGTAGCAGTTAACAGAATTAGCAAATAATCCAGAGGTTTTAACAAGTTTTATGGTTGGAGATTTTCATATTTGGACTTGGATTGGAGACAGCTGAGGGGTGACGAAGCACTTTTATCAATTTTTCACTTTTCAATTTCCTTTTAAAAATAAAGAACTTTGTGTGTTTTACTTTTTATAGTTAACGAACAGTTTCCACTGTTACAATGAACACTTTTTCATTAGTATATAAGATCATTTTCATTGTTTCAAGTTATAATAGTTACATGATTTTTCATTTTCATTTGATTCAATAAGTATAGCTTTGAAATTACAGTTAATTATTCAACCGTTTAAAGTGAAGTTAGGTTATAAAGTTTCTTCTTTTTCCAAAATCTCAACAATATAACATTTGGTACATTAGCGTAATAAATTTATATTTTACATACAAAAGTATATAATTAATCTAATCAAATATGAATTCTGCCCTGAGAGAGGAGTGATTGTCGGGTAAATAAAAAATAAATTCATAATATTTAAAATCTTAAAAATCAATTTGCCTTTACAATAATTTTAAATATAATTTCATTTTCAAAAATTAAAAATTTAAAGGTAAATTTTCATTATAGCATATTAACTTATAATAAAAATTCATAGCATTTTTTATATATGTTATAATATGTATTTTGTTAAGTGTTAAGTTAAGTTTTAAACCAATGCTTGCTATATCTATATTGTTTATATATAATTATTGTGAAAAAGAATATTTCCGTTTAATAAATAAATAAATAAATAAATAAATAATTTATAAATTTAAATGAGGACTTATGTTTTTTAATACAGCACTTACGTAACTGCATCTTGTTTCACCGGCAGATAAAAAGTATTCAATACGTAAGTCTTTACTTAATCCACATTCCTAGTAACCGTCATGTACGGCTCGTTGTTGAAGGGTTGAATTTAATAATTATTATGTCATATTTTATTTAATTTATAAAAAGATCTCTCCGCCATTGGTAACTTGGATGACAGTTTAATCTTATTTCAGTGATTTCTAATACCAAATCGGCCAAAAACGATGAAATGGACTTAAATATTGTAAATAAAACTGCCAAAAAAAATCTTATTTGCATTCATGTAAATAAAAAAACTCTTTTCTTTGTTTTTAAAAATTGTTAATAGTAGAAATATAAATAAAACTTAGAAGGCGCCACCAATAGAACCTTTAGACAGAAATCTAACCACAAACTTTTTTTGACATAAATCCAGAGTTTCATTACGATACAACAAGTCGTATAGGTGCGGTGAATAAGCAAATCGGTCGAAAAATCGTTCTTAGTCGAGAACATTTCCGAGCAAGAATTTTTAAAGATAGAAAGATCGCGCAGGAAGGATAATAGTCTAGTTAACATCTTGAAAAACGTGAAAAATAGTAATAAAGGTCCTAAAAATATGAGCGATAGCTCATTCGATCCGTAATAATAATTAGAAAAAGGTGTATTGAGGATTTTACAGCATGCAAAAAATTCCAATTGTTATTAACAAATAATTAAGACGAAAAAAACGCATTTCGTTTTTTGCTTATAACTCGAGAAATATGAGGAGTTAAGAAATTTTAAAAAAAGATTCTTAAAGAGAAGGAAATTTCGAATAAAAAAGTCCTAATTCCTGGAACTCTATATCCATTATTTATAATTTGTATTTGACGTTGAAAATAAGGCTCCGCTCGGCTTTTACGGAAAGATGTTGACTAGACTATAAGCATAACAAGTTTATATCCTGTACGCGGACAATTTTTCTTGATTTACTCCCATCGCCAAAGCTAACATATAGAACGCTTCGCTTTAAAAATCGAGGTTAACTGTAGCTTATTATATTTTACCTAATGTATTTTGTAATATAAAACTAGGTTGCTATATTACTTTATTACAGTATAATTATCTTCTTTCTTTCGTTTTCTTTTATAAATCTCATTTTTGTATATTTCCATTTATATTTGAATTGTTGGAGAACTAGGAGTCGTCGAAATGCCTAATTTCAAGTTGCGACTCAAGTGAAGGCAAGATGTTTATCTAAATCGAATCTGACAAAAAAATATACAAACAAATTCGACTGTTCCACGTTTTCCGTGATGGAAGGATCGATTCTCCAGATGAGAAAGAAGAATAGTTCGGAAGGAAAACGGGCAATCCACTTTTGCATTTTAAACTGCTTTTATAAAACTTTTACGTATAAGTGTACTTGTGTTTCTCAATTTGTTTTCGTTACTCGAATGTCTCAGTAAAATTAAATATTATTTCCTTTAGAAAATAGAGGAAGCACACTGTAACTTTTTTTAGATAATAGAGTACTATAGTAAAAATAACAAGTTCCATGTAAGAACTAATAAATTACGATCAGATTTAACTTGTAAGGGTTATTTAATTTAGGCCAAAATCATAAGTTTCTTTTATATGACATAAAGATTCTACATACCAAATTTTATGACTCTGTTATCTTCCGTTTAAGAGTTATAGCACACATGGACAGAGGGACAAGGGACACAAAGCACTATATACACAAGTTTTGGAAAACCATTAAAATTTTATAATAAACATAATCTAATCTAAACCAAAATCAAAGTGTTATTCCCAATGACATGAGGATTCTATATACCAAATTGTATGACCCTGTGACCTTTAGTTCAAGAGTTATAGCGCACACTGATAGAAGGACACATAGTATTATTTACACGAATTTCGGAAAATCGTTAGAGTTATATAATCTGGATCAAAATCAACAGGATTCTTCCCAATAACATAAGGATTCTATATACTGCATTTCATTACCCTATGAGCTTCCGTTTAATAGTTATAGCGCCCACGGACAAAGGGACGGAGTGACAGCTTTATATACACGAAATAAGAGATTAAAAAGTACAGTGAAAGTATAAAAGCTGAAAAAGGCATTCCAGGAAAATAGGTTGAGATGGTTTTGTCATGTAGAGAAGAGGGATGAGAATTATGTAAAGAGTAGATAAATATATAATTGAGCGTAACAGAAAGAGAGGCAGACCAAAGTTGAGATGGATAGAATAAATAAGGACCTGAAAAAAAATTAAAAGAGGGCATGCGCTAAACAGAGACAGATAGAAACAAATGTTACGAAAGGCTCACGCCGACACCAACTAGGCGTGAGATAAGGAAGAGAGGAAGAAGAAGAAGAAGAAGAAGAAAATCTTGATTTATTTGTTGAGTCAAAAAACTTCTCAGAAAACCTTCGAAAGTTTAATAATTCTACTCCACGATTATGAATTTTAAGATAGTATTAAATGTAATGTGAAGAAACACCTTAGTTGGTTGGTTTCTCTGTTTTTGCGATTTTAGCTAGTCGATTGTGAGGCATTCTGTCGACATGATCTCTCCGTTTTCTTCTTTTTTTTCTGGACTATCCTACAACATCTTGTATGTCACATTGGGATCTAATGTCGCTGCTTCTCACTCTGTCCTTAAGGGTTTTTCCCACAATTGATCTTAGCGTCTTCATTTCACTTGTTCTAAGTAGTTCCTTAGTAGCAGCTGTTTCTGTAGCGTAGGTCATTATAAGTGGTACACATATCTTGTAAATTCGCGTCTTGCTTCCGATACTCATAAATTTATTCCTCCATATTATATCCCATATACAAGGTGTCCAGATACCCTAGCTGCCTTCATTGCTTGTGTTTGAACTTCTTCTATCAGGTTTTTAATCCTGATATTAACAACTAGGTATTTAAAGGACATGATCTGTTCTATGCTTTTATTATAGTTTGCTAACTTGCACCTTCTCGGTTCTCTTGATATTGTCATAGACTTCGTTTTCTTCACAGAAATCACCATGTTTGATTTCTTTGCGACTGTTTCAAATCTGTAAAGTAGTAATCTTTGTAAATTATCCTCATCTTCCGATATTATCACCACGTCGTCAGCAAAGCAAATTATTTTAAATTCTTTCGTACCAATCTTATATCCTTTTCCCGCAGATTTTACTCTTTGATTATCCTATCCATTAGGACATTAAATAGCAGTAGACTAAGACTGTCACCTTTCCTGATTCCTGTTGAAACTTGTATCTTTTTGGAATCTTTGTTGTTTGCTTTCACAAAAGTACTATTTCCGATGTTCATTTTTCTAATAATTTCAATTGATTTCGGGGTCAAATTTCTGTCCTTTAATATTTTTAAGACATCCCTAAGTCTAACCCTATCCAATACTTTTGTTAAGTTAATAAAGTAGGTACATAAAGGCAGGTTTGTTATGCTCAATTGATTTTCCGCTATTTGTCTAAAAATGAATAATCTGTGGTGAATCTATTTTGTCGAAACCCCTGCTGTTCTTCACTGATGCCAGTCTGTAGAATTTCTTCGGCTAGAATTTTTGTGACTAGCTTCGAAGGTGCGCTTAACCAACTAATGCTTGTATAATTTTGTAGATCCATCTTTTTTTCTTTTTTAAAAATTGGGAGTGTACCAAGACATGCATTATTATTTTATTCAAAAAAGAAGTTTGATACATTCTTTTCATTTTAGGACTTTTTTCTCATATGGTTTGGATTTTATTTTTAACTTCCCGCTAAAAAAAATTAAATTTTTTTTTAAAATCGGTTATTGGTTTCACCCCGTTTTTTGAAAATCGAGTTTTCATCGGATCTCAACGTTTTGAGGTCTTAGGAACCTCCCCTGACTATTTTTACGAGGGTGTCTGTATGTCTGTATGTACGTGTGGATGTGTGTGTGTGTGTGTGTGTGTGTGTGTGTGTGTGTGAGTGGATGTATGTAAACCTCTTATAACTTTTGCACGGCTTGACCGATCGGAATGAAATAAAAAGCATTCCAAAGAGTTCCATATAACTTAGATTCCCTGTAAGTTTGAACTGATTCAAGCTGGTAGATTTCGAGAAATTTTAAAATAACCGAAAAAAACAATTGGTAAAAATGATGTTTTTTGGGCATATCTTTTTGGCTATTGCATTAATCAATTTCATAACCTAATCAGCTCTCAAGCTTAAAATGCCACGTCGAATGCCGTTTTGCAAATTAAAATCGGTTGATTCGTTCGTGAGATATCGTTGTCGAAAAATTTCAAAAAAAGTGTTTTTTGTTCAATAACTTAGAGATTTTTTGACTAACCTATTTTGCACTCTCGGTAACGTTTTTAGGTCTCAAAAAACTGCGTCGAATGCCATCTTGAACATCAAAATCGAATAAGGCGTTAAAAAGTTATGGCTTTTGAAACATTTCAAAAAAAGTCAAAAACGTCAAAATACGTCACGTTACTATAGCTTTGCGGTTAAAACTAGCGGGAAGTTGCAAGGATGGCCTTTAAGGTCAACCTCTTTTCGAATTTTTTTAAGTTGATTTTGTCGTTTATCAACTATTTTCTGTATTCAACAAAAATATTTCTTAACGTATAAATAGAAAATTTATAGGTACATAGTTAAACAACTAATTTTCCGAATAATAATAAAGTAAAAGTTTTCCGCAGTGCTTTGTTGTAGCTGAAAGCAGGTGAATTGAAAAACTTACTGTGAAAAAAAAACCTGCATGAAATGTTTACGTTAAAGTCGTGGACAGGTTTTTATTAGGTGAGTGAATTAGCTTCAAAGCAGCTAGTTATAACTTCGCACAGGATAATTTTAAATAATTTTTGTCACGCGTTTTATTCATACATGCTGTTTGCATGTTAGTCAACTGGTAAATTATTATTAGTCGTTGTGAAAATGAAATACGTCTGAGTTTTACATATTTTTATTAAAATTATCACGACTTTTTCTACATCAGTAGTAGGTAATTAAAAAAAAATCAATGTGTGTTTAGGAAACGCGTTATAATTTGTTCTGCATTCATTAACACGATCTCACACATTATTTTTTAAAAGCTGATCCCCTTTTGATAATATTTCTTATATATCTTTATTAGCTGACCCGGTAGGCTTCGTACCGCCTAAGACTAATGTGTTTTTCTCATTTTTTATTTTTTCACATTTTTACGATTTTTATTTGTTTTAATATTTTGGAAGTTATACTTCTATTCATGCACTCGGTGGAAAAGAGTTGTGTACAGTTAAATGAGGAAAATCATTACATATGTAATGGTGTGAGTAAGAGAGAGACAGACACACTTATAAGGTATATTGGTCGGTAAAAACAAAGATGAAATATTAATCACATGTTATTAGTCATAACTATAAGTCCTTTGAATACCGTTTAAACATTCAGTACATTCAAAAGGGATAGATATACAAAAAACAGTCTGAACTAATGTATAAATATCATAGTGACGGACCACATGATTATTTGACAGATTATTTTATAATTCTGTCACGTAAGTTAACATATTAAGTTTAGTATTTTATATTAATAGTATTAATAATAATATTCAGTAATGAGTATTGTATTGTAGTCTAAAATACCGTCACATGGTTGCAGTATATCCTGCACTATGCTTTTGAGGTTGTTGGCTACATAAACAGAGTTTTTACGAATAGTCGAGGAAATAAAGCACCAAAGCCTCCGAATTTTGTAACGTAAGATGGATCGGAATGCGTTTTTTTGCAGTGGATTCGTTAAAGTATCAGAAAATTTGTCGCTAAATTTTATAATGTAAAAATGGAAATTGCATTTCTGCATTCAAAAAGTACATTCCGAACAGACAATAGAGAGAAAACTTACAACTCGGTAAGTATTGCTGAAAATGGGTTCAATTTATATACTCGGGGTTTTTGGAGTCGCTGAACACAAATATCACGATTCCGAAAGTCTCCGCGGCACTTGGTGTCTAGGGTATTTACCTCTTCTCCTGGGGTTTTATGTAAATTCTGTACGAAATCATTGCACACTTGGTATTCGGTGGTTTTTTTGAGTCGCTAAATACGATTATAATAATGGCGATGGTTTTCGAAACTCCTGGTGCTTAAGACGGACCTCGTTTCGTCTCGTTTTTGGGATCGCTTACCACGAATATCATATAATGAGTTTGCTAAATCATTCGCATACAAATTTATAAATCTATGCGCGTGCATAGAAGTTTAACTTCCGCCGGCAGTCCCACTGACTGCCACACTAGTTTTTTTTTGTTTTGATATTTTTTCGTTAGTTATCGGGTTTTAACTATTTTTTTTTCTTGTATTTTTTAATTTAACCATAAAATATATTGGATGTCAACTGCGCCACCTTGCGGTGGCATCTGAATACTTAGGTAAGAATTGCTGGTTTTAATATATGAGATATTAAGTGCGCCACCTTAGGGTGGCGTCATAGTACCTTCTTAATTCGGTAAGTGTTTTCTTAGTTTTTTGTGTTTTTTGACTATTTTCCATTTTACTATAGTTTCTAGTTATTTTATTTGTTTATAAATATTCAGCAACAATACTATATCATGCACTATACAAAAACTTCTTGAATAGAAAAGAAATAACAACAAAAACAAAAATTATCGTATATCAAACAGTGTACCAACCTGTATTAACCTACGGAGCAGAAAACTGGGTACTCGACGAAAGACAAACAAAACGACTGCAAGCAGGTGAAATGAAATATTTGAGAAAAGTGCTGGGTGCTAAAAGAACAGGTAGAAGAAGAACCGAAGACATTAGAAAAGAACTAGAAACGAAATCACTAAAGGATAAAGTAGAAGAAAAGAAAATGAAATAGTGGGGACACATGATCAGAATGAATGAAACTAGACAAGTGAGGAAGATATGGGAGGCGAGAAAAATAGGAAAAAACAGAAGAGGACGACCAAGAAAAACATGGAACAATAGCATAAGTGAGATTCTAGAAGAAAGAGGAAAGACGTGGAGTGAGGCGAAGGAACTGGCTAGAGACAGAAAAGAGTGGCGTAAATTTGTAAATTAAAAAATAAAGAGAGCTTGTAGGTACACCTCGACACCTCCAGGTATAAGAGGTTTTCGATCATGTATGTATGTATAAATCAAAATACAAACCATTGACAGGGTTTTTTCTTAGCCAAGATGTTAAATAATCTAGAATTTAAAACACATCGTTATCTACAAGCAGTCTATCCAATCCAGATGTCAAACTTTCATAGAGAGCTATATCAATAAACTTATACTGCCGTTTATTAGAAGTTCGTAGAAGTAAACAATGCTACTTAGGAAGTATTGGCACTTTATTGTTGAAATATACAAATAAGTAAAAAATTAACTAAAAACACATTTTTTAGTGGACCAAATACTAAATATAAACCTTTCTCCAAAAATTTGATTTATCAATATCTATCTAGCCGTGTTCAGTGACATACACTAGCACAGATAATGTATATATATGTATATATAAACGAGCAGAGCGTTTATGACAGTCTTATATAACATGATGTAAAAGATGATACAAAACGTATCCAGTGCCGTGCTATCAAAAATAATTCCAGTTTTAAACTGGATTGGTGTACGGTTAGAATTTCTAACTCAAGACACCAAAATGCTGCGACATAGACATAAATACTAATTAGCTCATACAAGGGCAAAACCAACTACAGACACTGTGTTTCGCTCTCATTTGAGCTCATCATCTTGAGTTAGAAATTCTAACTGGACACCAATTCAGTGTAAAACTGGAACAATTTTTGACAGAACGGCACTGAATACGTTTTGTATCAGTTTTGGTTCAGTTTCGGGCGCTAAAGGAGTGGAGGTTTAGAGATTGATGTAAAAAGCCTTGTGTGAGAAACTTTATTCCTACGATGCGAAATTTTCGGCCACTCGTTTCGCCTTTATCAGCGCCTATTGGAAATATACAGAAATTAGGGCAAGTAAGTTCTTTGAAAAAGGTAAAGCGATAGAAAAATCGTAACAAGAATACTTAACTTCTTTAGGCTTATTGGCATTATTTTCGAATTCACCAAGCATGTGCGATCTCTGACAGCTTAAAATAGCCTTTAAACATATGCTAGTGAAGACAGCCTTCCGTACTACAAATGCAAAATTAGAATGTGTGAGAGAGAGAAGACTATAAGGATACTAGCTGACTCAGCGAACTTCGTACAATCTGCCCAATTTCACTTTAGCTGTGAAATGCGCAAATGAAGAAGAGAGAGCATCGCAACAAAGCTAGAAGACATTGACTCGAGACCGACCATCTGAGCGTCTCCCCACCTTGGTTTATCATAAACCAGTGCGCATCTCAACGTCAGAGCTAAAGTGAAATTGGGCGATTGTACTACCTAACACTGATGTATTTTTCAGATAGATATACGAGATAACAACTGCGCCACCTTACAGTGGCGTTATAATACTTAATTAAGTAAAAATTTCTCTTGTAAATATATAATATATCAGCATTATAGTACTTTATTAAGAATTGCTCGTTTTTATATATAAATGAGATATCAAATGCCCCACCTTACCGTGGTGCCATAGTGCTTAATCAAGTAAAAATTTTTCGTTTAAATGTATAAGATATTAACTGCGCCACTTTACAGTATCAAGTGCACCACCTTACGGTGGCGTCATAGTACTTAATTAACTAAGTATTTTCTTAGTTTCCTTTTATCTGCATTTTTTACATTTTATTTTAGTCTCTCGTTTTTCTAGTTAGTAGAAAATCAAGACCCAACTCCATTTACCAAGTATCTGTAACCAAGATACCAAACGGCTTCATAATCGACTGATTACACTTTGGAAAACACCCATCCCCTCAACTTCTTTAGTTTGCCAAATGCCAGATGTAAAAAATCCTCAGACAAGCTTAAAAACCCATATATTAGATAGCCACTTGTTATTTATAATAACCATAACCAGTAGTAATCGGAAAAGTCAAGTCTGGCAGGTCTAGGGTAACGTAAAATGGAGTCATCTTAGCATAGTCTCCTGTTTTTAATTGTTCAATGTACGATAAAAACAATCAAAAAATTTATACAGTTTGGTTGTTTGTAACGTATAAACAATGCAAAAATTAAACTGTTGATCTTCGATTTCGTCCCGGCTGACCTCTGTAAAATGGTCAAATTTGAGCGCCCTCTATAAGAAAACCATCCGATTTTCTACAGGCAGCTTGTTTTTATTATATATTTGTAAAACAACATAAAACAGACACTCTGAGAACAGCTCTTTTAATGTGCGCATTTTTAAGCTTGGTTGACGGTCTACTATAGCTACTATATTTTCTAATAATTGTGTCTAAAGTCAAATATCGTAGCTTTATGATAAAACACTATTTCTTAAGGAGACTCACAATACAATAGATTTATAGAATGATTAGATTAGAAATGTTTAATTGGTTATTTTTGTGATAAAACCGCTCGACTTAAAAGTTATGTCGTTAAAGCATGCATTATATTAAATTTAATATAAAAGTTATATCCTCTCGGCAGTTTGGAGACCGAAC
Organism: Altica lythri; assembly: GCA_964028335.1. Taxonomy (NCBI): domain Eukaryota; kingdom Metazoa; phylum Arthropoda; class Insecta; order Coleoptera; family Chrysomelidae; genus Altica; species Altica lythri. The sequence continues at coordinate 16,620,966 of OZ034801.1, read as the reverse complement.
TACAGGGCTTGGAGACAAAACGAATCCGATTCGAACAAGAACGAGGAGGAGACATAATAACTTTGCTCCGGAATGAAACCGGAACCTATTCAAATATTTAATTAATTTAAATCTCCATTTCGTTCTTCTTGATTAACTCCCCCTTTTATGTATGCGGATCCCGTACTGAAACCGGCCCAGGATTACCTACTCTCAAGAGAAAATATACAGAGATACAGTACGTTCACAATTCGAGTGTCTTATTAGAAACGTCATTTTGATTATATTAATAAAAATATTCTCTTGTCAATATTAAATTTTAGTAAAATTAAGAGAATACAAATTCCAGGATCGGATTAACTAATATATTTTATAGTGGAAATGGAGTTTTTAATTTCCATAACTCGCATATGTGGGCCTACGAAAATCTCCATAATAGTATTGTGGAATCTAGGCTTCGAGTACGTTCTTCGTGGAACATTTGGATAGGTATTTTTGGAGACCAGTTGCCAGGTCCGATTGTACTACCTAACCAATTAACGGAAGCTGATTAGTTCAACATTTTACAGATTAGATTGGGTGATCTTTTAAACGAAATTCCCTTAATGCAAAGAAACTAAATGTGGTGCCATCACGATGGTGCTGCGGCCCATTTTTCAAATGCCATAAGAGAGCATTTAGACGGATCTTTCGGAGAAAGATGGATAGGAAGAAGCAGACCTGTACCATGGCCTGCAAGATCGCCTGATTTAAACTCCTTGACGTTTTCGTTCGTGGGCACTTAAAATTTTTTGTATACGTCACTCCTGTTAATAACCTCGAGGAGATATCGTAGCTGCATTGAAATGGATGAACGACACTTTGAACATCTTATTTGACACACTTTCATACAAAAATTAAAACAAATAAATATTAAAGTATAAATTTTATTTGTTAAAAATGCAGATGAGATAAAAAATAATCATTTTGAAGTATTTATTAAACAAATTTCAATTACAAGATTAATTGTAGAAGTCAAATACTGATAGCAACGGTAATCTAGTAAAATTTGATATCTTGAATAGCACGTACACCTAATTTAAATGTATTTTACTGTTTTTAGGGGAGACCGGGGTTACAATTACCATTTCTTTTATTTTAATTTTACTACCAAAATTTATATTTTACGAATAATCTTTGTTACTGTTGTTATATAAAAAAATAAAAGTATATTTCCCTAATCTTATTTGCTGAAAAGATATTTTATATTTAAAAAAAAAAGACAATGACCGTTGAACTAAGAAGAAACAACTACTTCCCGGGCTATAGGCCCCGACGGATATTGGATTACACTTCAAACCAAACGGGGTTGGCATATCTAATAGATAATTTTAATCAACCATTCTGGTTTGCAGTTAGAAGGGACGACATAACTTGTAGACCGGTTTCGGCGTATTTGCGCCTCATCAGAAATATGTCTACACAGTAACGAAAGTGTAAACGATGTGATAGTTTAGTTGAACGGTCATTGTCTTTGAAAATGTTTTTCAAAAACTTTTAAAGCGTTAGAATAATAACATTCTTTGATATCTATTAGTAGCTTTAATATTTAAATGACATATGGTTTATTTAAATTTATTTTAAATTAATTTTACAAAGTGAAAATCACATCGATTTAATGTTAATGTAGCAGAAGAAAAAAATTGTATTTTGTTTAGTTAACACCTGAGTTCCAAGCAGTCTATGCTAATATTATAAATCCCTTTTCATTAAGAAATAAAAAGAATCCAGTAATTGAAATCTCGCAGAACTAAGAAAAAAATAAAAAATTAAAGTTTCAACAGAGACAAAACTAAAATGAAAATATTCAGATAAGCGTACCGTTGGGAGCTGATTATTTTCATTTTCTCTGTCTCGTCAGAAATTAGAATTTGCTGCTTGTAATCCCTCCTGTTTTGCTATGCGATGTGCGATAGTTTGTTCTTAATGCCGGTTAAAATAGATAATTAAAACTTTACAAAACACACAATCAGGTAGAAATAAAAAGTTTAAATTATTATAATTAAAATTTTGTTTTCCTTCCATAAAGAAAAAATATTTCATTTACTATTTAGGTAGAATACTTCAGGAATTTGGAATTTAAAAAAATGCAATAAACAGTTCTTTTCTGGTTGTATTAGGTATATAGTTATCTTTCTATATGATTTTTTAAGTTTATTATAACTCAAAAGGTTCTTTTTGTACAACTGTCATTAAAAGTGACACTTTTAATGATAGCAAACAATGTTAAAATTGATGGTTTACATGGCAGCGTGTTAAAAATACTTTTTTGGTCCTCCGTCCAGAAACAATACTATTAATTACTTTAAAATCGTCCGGAAAATGGCATTTTCCGGCCTAGGCCGGCAAAGTAGCTTTTAGATTATCTAAAGAGATGGCGCTATGAGTTTGAATTTTAAGTCATCAAAAATACATAATGAATATTACAAATTTTAATTAAATTTATTTAAAAACTGCGTATAATATACTAAACTTACCTATAACTTTTTCTAAAGATAAGCAGGATTCTAATTTACATTTAATTACTCTTACAACTTGTATTTTAAAATTTGACATTTATTTCAATTTATGAACATCTTTATATATATAAACATCTAATCTTGTATGTCACAAAGTAAAAAGTTTTTGAACTTGTTGTGTTTGCAACATATGTTAATTAAAACACTAATAACTGCTGAAGCTAAACACGTATATTAAGTATTAAACAAGTTATTACACAATACACAACAACACAACTATATTATAAACATCCAATGTGGCGCTTATATCTGTCGGCTCTCTTCTAGTCAGTGGCCTTAGTTCAGGTAGCACAAGCAGTCAAGTCTTGAACATAACAGAACTTTTAAAAATATTAAAAATTAGTCGGACCAAAAAATAGTGTGTGTTACACGTCCGGAAATTGTTTTGCAAGTGCTCGTATTGTTTCGCCTCGGTGCTACGCACCTCGGCTACACAACTTTACTCGCTCTTGCAAAATGTCATTTTCCGTCCTTGTGTCACAAATAACTATTAACACGCTTCAGTTTACTTTTAACACGGTTTAGTTTACTTTTAACACGGTTTAGTTTATTGTCATTGCAAATTCGCCCATTTCATTATCAAAATATGGCAGTTGTAGATACAAAAAACATTGTATGGTATTTGTGTTAAAAGTGATTTTATTTTGTTCGTGAAATTGTTCAATTCGCTCCGCTGATTTCACCAACTTTTTCACTCACAAAATAAAACGTCACTTTTAACACTCATATCATAAATAACTATTATGTCTAAAAGTATTTTTTTGTATGTAATACGTGGTAAATCTTAAGATTTGTTTGTTGCATATTCCCTGCAAGTTTTTATATTTTTTCATCTAGCTGTAATTTTCAAAGTATTTGCGGTAGTCCCATTTCCATTGTTCCCTCTAAAAGGGTTAAAATCACAGCCTCTCAAAGGACCACTGTAAAGTCGATCCCGGGTTCTTAAACTCTATACTACATAGTTTGTACATACCTAAGTGATGAGTGGCATGTGTTTGTGAAGACACTTCAATGTCTCCAAAACTTGATCCAGTGCTTCGCAATCCTACAATACGTGTTTATTTGTTTCAGGTTCCCTGCTGCATAACCTGATGGTTGGATCTCCAATTAACAGTCTCATGGTTTGCAGGTAACTGGTGCATGGATTGTTAGGAATCCTTTAATGACTCGTAGCTGATTCCTGCTGGTTTAGTGCAGTGTTTCAGCTCTTCTGGACCACGTCTGTTCATTACACATTCTGTTGTGTACTTGACCAGAGATATGATCCCAGTGTTGATTATATTGTTAACAGATCAAAGCTTCCATTCGGTTCCGGACCTTTTATATTTTTGGTATCCCTAGAGTTGGCTCTGGCCAGTAAAATGTTATGGTTGATCGCTTTACTGCCAATTTATAAATTTGTTCGTTGCCTTGTATTTCTCTATGTCCTGTCTTACAAACTAGTTTGACACTGTTATATTCCGCCAGGATATCGAGTTCTACTCGGCGTTCATTTACTAGTCTAGAGATTATTTTAGGGGTCTTTAAAGCCCCAATAGTCGCTTTGTTATCTGTGCATATATTAATCCAGTTGGATTTGTAAGCCCTAAAATTATTTTCTCTTGCGCATTGCAAGATTGCATACGAGTATACCTCTTCTTGAAATGCAGATGTACATATTTCCAGAAAAACAGAAATTTTTTACATTTCCATTACAACTGTAAATTCCTGTTCTTGAACCCTCTTCACTCAGACTTATCTGTTTACTAGGTATTTCCCTAAAGATTGGGTTGAGTGCTCTCATTTTGCTATTTATTTCGGTAATGTATTTTCTCAGGCAAGTATTTCTGATTTCATCACAAAGATGTCTTCTCCAATATCCTACTTTATTTTGTTGTATCTCGATCTAACAAAAATGTTGCTCAGTTTTTCTTGCACCCAAGTCCATTCTTGATTTTTTCCCTTTAAGATTTTGTAAATAGAAGTTAGGTCTAACTGCTATTGGAGTGTCTTTTGGAGCTCCAGTTATGCTAAGACAAGCAAGTCTTTTGATCTTGCTTAGCTGGATGATGGTATTTTTTGGCCTCCTGGTGTTATTCTGCAGAAGAGTATTAATAGCATTAATAATGTTGTTTCTGGTTCTACTTGTTTTGGAAGTTTTGGCATATGAATGTGATCAGTGCCGTCAAATTCTGTCAGTGCTCTAGATAGTCTAGATCACACGATAGGCCATTTCGGTTTGAGTGTTTTTATTGGATTGGTGTCATTTTCAATCTTGTTTTCATCTACGCTAGTATAGTCTTCATCGTTTGCATTTACTCTAGAGATATATTTTTCCTCGCCCTGAGGTTCAAGGGCTACTTCTGCCTGTATCTGCTGCAACACTGGGATGGCGAGCAAGTTTTTTAATACAATTATTGGTTGCTGGTCAGCAATGCATTGATTCGTTAGATGTTCGGGATACTTTTTAACAAAAAAGTAAGATGAAGAGCGTATCTGTAGGTTGTTAGGTCGATTTCAATTTTGGTTACCTTAAAGTAGGAGCGCATTATAAAGGAATTGATCTCTGTGGTCCACTTCATGCGCTTCCTAAGCAGTCCAGCTTTTGTGGTTGTTGGCGTATTGACTTGTGTCGCCGCAGAGACATCAAAGGTTGGTTTAGAAGAATTGTGATGGTTTTCCTCTGAATTAGTGGGGTTCACAGTAGTCCTATTCGGCGTCACTCTGCGTCTCCCATTAACCGAACAGGTCCCTCTACCAGAATCCCGAACACGAGAAGAAGTGTTGGTGGTACAATGCTGATTCACCCGTTTATTCTTAAGATTGTACATCATGGCAGGTTTTTGCATTTTAAACCTACTGCCAGGTGTTTTTTATTTGCGAGTTTCACTCCTCAAGAATAGAAAGGGCCTTTGGTTTGATTGGAAAATAAAGGAAAATGATAGATTCTAGGCTTAGGTCAGCGGACATCTGCTCTTTATAGTCACCTTTTACGACAGGTGGTCGTTTAGGCAAGATTACAGTTAGCATCACTAATCCAGAAACAATCGGACAATATTAGTCGCATCCAAATTGACTGATTTCTTCATTGCGTGGTAGGTCGATTCAAGGATGTTAATGGTCCGAAGTGCATCTCTTAGTTTCTTTGAAATTAGTCCCAAGCAAGAAAGCATCACTGGAACGACTTTTACACTTTCAACTTTTCATAGTTCTTTTACTTCTCTCTTTAACTCATCATATTTCATTAGTTTTTCGTGGTATTTGCCTTCTAGATTGGAATTATTAGGGATGTATGTGTCAATTAAAAGATCCTCCTAGGTCTGTTTATTGATTGCAGTAATATCTGGCCTAGTATACTGTAACATCTGTCATAATGGCGTTATCCCAATAAATCTTAGCCAGCTTAGCGTTCTCACTCGAGGGGGTCTATATTGGTAATATGGCTCGTTGTTTTCAGTAACGATCTTAAACGATTTAAGAATCTCTAGGTATACTATTATTGTAGCTACCTTATTATGACGCTCCAGGTATTTATTGTCGGCCAGATTTTGACAACCAGACAATATGTGTTCGATCGTTTCCTGATTGCGGTTGCATTTCCTACACCTATCACTTGTTACTTCCTCTTTTAAGATATATTTTTGTAGTTTCTTGTTTCTATAACTTGATCTTGTATACCAACCATCAAACCTTCAGTTTCAGGAAAGAGCGTTCCAGCTTTAAGTCATTCATTGGATTTAGTCTGGTCTATTGCTTCATGTTGCAGTTAATTGATGAATCTTCCATGTAGTTCTTTAGAGTACCAGCACTCTATGTTCTTTTCATCAGTTTTGGTGTTAAATGGTTCATAGTTTTTTATGCTTAGGTTTAGTGGTGTGTAGGCTATATCCGCTTTTACTATTGCTCGGTGGAATTCATCGTTTTCGCGCCTGAAAAAGTTTCTTAGTCCTTTTATTTGTTGACTGCAAGCTATAATCACGTCCCTTATTTCTCTACCCTCTTTTTATTATTATTATTATTATTATTATACCTACAAGAACACTCGGTTTATCTACAATATGAGCTCAATAAGATGTAAATAAAATTTTATACAAGCGATTTATTAATTAGACTGCTAACAATTGAAATAAAGCATGATCCTGTTCGGTGATTTGTTATCGGAGCTAACATCCAATTTAATCAGTTTAATTAGTGTCAGGACGGGCGATTGTAACGAACAAATTAATTACAAACCAAAACGTTTGTGCACCGTCCTACACCATTAAACTATTTTAAACTGTTAAACAAAATTAGTAATGTCTGTAATAAAATTATACAGATAAATTTCAAACAAAAAAAAAACAATCCTTTTTATTTTGAGCATAAAGTAGATTTGTATCGTTGACAAAAAAGATAAGATAACAGAGTTTAAAAACAAAGTCAAGCACAGAAAGCTTTCATATTTGGATTGTTCCTACACCATTAAACTATAAATATTTTAAACTGTTAACCAAAATTACTATCTGTAATAAAATTATACAGATAAATAATTTCAAACAAAACAAAAACAATTCTTTTTTATTTTGAGCATAAAGTAGATTTGTATCTATAATCTGATTTTTGTGTTGACAAAAAAGATAAGATAACAGAGTTTAAAAACAAAGTCAAGCACAGAAAGCTTTCATATTTTTGAATTGGGATTGTGAAGCAAATCCTGCAAGAGTGACAAATGATGTATCTGTAAATAAAGGCTAAGAGCATTGTTTAGTATCTACCGTGGTTTCCTTTTTACTCATTTTTTGTTTGCTAACTGTAATGGCTTTTCAGATATTTTCATGGTGTGAGCTTGTGAAAATTTTAGGGATAATCTTAAAGTTATATTTTAGAATAAACGTTATTAATAGCTACTAAAAAGAAAAATATAACTTTTTGAGAAAGTAAATAAAAGTACATAAAAAGATAAAAAGCTTTAATCCATTAAGTAGGTACATTAATAATTCGTTTCTTAAAAAAATGATGCCAAGTGCGAGTCGGACTCGCCCTTGTAGGGTTTCGTAGTAGCAAGTAACAATATAAAAGTTCTTGTAGTTCGTTATAACTTTGATCAATCGTCTTTAAAAAAAAAAACTATTTATTAGATCTCGATCAAACCAATTTTCGGTGAAAGTTTACATGATCACGTACATCATGTTATTTTTTTTAGTATTATAATTCGCTTATTCCATAAGTTTCAAGGGGGGCCACACATGTTACCATGGAAGTATCTCTCGCGCAAAGTAATCAGTTAAGAAAAAAATGATATTGGAAATCTAAATATCATTTTTGAAGACCTATCCATAGAGACCCCAGACGTTTGGGCTTGATGAAAAAAAATTTGAGTATCAGTATGGGGAACCAACAGAATTTTTTATTTTTGTGTAAAATCTTACGTCGGTTCATAAAGTTCATCTACTTACCAAGTTTCAACAGTATAGTTCTTAAAGTTTCGGAAAAAAGTGGCTGTGACTTACGGACGGACAGACAGACAGACTACGAAACACTAAAAATATATAATAAAAGATTTGTCCTATTGTCATACATCTGGCACTGATAACCATCGAAAAACGAAAAATCAACGATTTTTTTCTTGGGCTAGAGTGGGCTATATTGTTTCTGACAAGTTTTGAATTTTGTTTATTTATTACGACTTAATAAATCTAGGATTGTTAGGAAGGATCACCGCTAATAAGTGGCACACAACGTCTTTATTATGTTACAAACTGACGCACAGCGCTATTAAAACGCGCTAGAAGATATGTTTTTAATAAATATAATATTAATTATTTTTTATTTTTAAATTAATAAAAAAAATAAGAATAATACAAATACAGTATCTATTGATAAATTGAAATAGGCAATTGCTAGCAATGCCAAAACCATTTTTATTTTCGTTCAATAGAAACGTTGTAACACTTGTTTTCTAACAAATGTCTACCAACAAATGCGATTTTCGAGAGTTCGACCGTTACGATCAACGCCAGCGATTCTGCAAAGAAACTTTGCCAGAAACAGAAATTCTGTTAGAGCCCCGGGGTGTCAATGATCGAGAAGCTTATTGCAATAACCTCTTTTATTCTCTGTCCTGCTTTCTTTTATATTCTTTTTCGTAGAAATATTAGTCCATGAGATAGATATCTATGGTTTTCCGGTATTTAAACAAAGACTTATGTATTATATTCTAGCAATTTATTCTATTATGTGTATCATCATTTTAAATTATTTAGTTTCATTTTTCTTTAATTCGTGATGGGTATTAAATTTTAAAATGTAAATAATAAATATTGATGTATTGGGTAGAAGAAGGATACCTTGAGTGTACCACAATGAATATCAAGTTGCTAGAGCAGTGTCAATGACCGTAGTAAGGTATTCAAGGCGTCGGTCGTGAGCCCAAATGCTTATTATAAGCGATTCTGCGATTTTCAGAGTTTGAAATCATTACCAAACTTACGGCATAGTAAGAAGAAGCCCTAACCCAATCGACCAAGGGTAACCACCAGAGAGAAGATCTTATTTTTCGACTTTCAGCAATTAGTGGTCAAACTACTACTGGTAGAACACAGCAAAATCTCTTTGTAGAAGCTACGAGGGCGCAAATTTCGGAGCAAACGATACGAAACCGACTTTACGAAGGACAACTCGTTGCAAGACGACTTCCAAGAGCCTCTAGATTAACTCTAGGTCATTGAGGAAATCGTAGAAATTTTGTTAAGAGCAGTGGACTAATGTTATGTTTATAGATGAAAAAAAAAACATGTTATTGAATAATCACGGGCGTGTTGGAGTATGTAGAAGTCCTAGTGAACAATATTTGGATGACTTAATGCAAGCATTTTTTTATTTGGAGCTGCATCAATAATGGCACAACTTTGACAGGATACATGGACCTTGTGGTATTTCAGGAAGGGACTTTAACAGCTGTCCGTTACATAGAGGGGATATTGGAACTTCATATCGTTCCATTTGACCAAAATATGGCGCTGGGTTCATTCTACAACAAGATAATGTTGGGTCAGCTATAGCCCGTATCTAAATCGTATTGTGAATATCTGAAATGAACTGGAAAGACATTTAAAGAATCATCAACCCTTCCAAAATCTGAACCAATTTGCAGATGCAGATTTTATTTGTTATTAATACTTTAATTTGTATTTTTTAAACTTATTACCAAACAGCCTCTTGTATTACCTTGCAGCCAATGTAAGAAAGGTTTATTTGAACTTAAATGGATGTTTATAAAGTTGTTATTAAAAAAATAATGATTTAAATAAATGTTTAACTGAGCTAACAGAGAAATATGAAAACGTACTATGCGATAGTATGTAAGTCGCTAAGACATTTAAAAACCAAATGTTTTTTGGTTGGATAACAATTTTTGTTAATTTAATAAAATTTTATATATACATACATCTTGCTATAGGACCTATTTTCATTTTCAGGGTACAACTACAAATTAAAATTTCTCAGCTTTAAATGAAGCAGTTGCCCGTATCAACTTTATTCAGGATCTGAAAGACCATTCGGGGAGTTATTTCCAAATTACGACAGGGGAAATTTGGGTCTGACAAATTCATATAAAACTTTGGAATAGTCTCTGTTGAAAATATATTCATCTTACACATTATAAGTAAAGAATGATGAACAGTACTCTGAGTATATGATGAAAATACATAAATCATCTGGAATAGATTGACAAAACTCTTCGAGAAACAATAAATAGTTAATATTACATTCAGAATTAAATTTTTGTAGAATAGAAAAAAAATAAACACAAACAGACTAAGTCTGTAGGTACTTCTATTAAAAAAAGAGGCTCATTATCGAGGTTAGAGATGATGAAACTCCTATTATGGACGTAGTATACAACGGTGAGCAATAAAATATGTTATACGTGCATTATGCAGCACATAACCTGTAATATGTCATAAAAGAAGCTTTTGAAGATAACAGAGAAATTTGTAATTTTTCGACACAAACCAAAGAGACATTAAAAAGTTTAAACTCGACTCGTGAGCTAGAAATTTTAATGCAATAAATGCTCTAAAACATATGTTTTATGATCTACTGAAATGTTTTACTAAGCCAAGTTAAGAAAATCATGCAACTATTAAATTTGCTTTACTATTGCCACGACTTAACATTGCAGTTGGAAACAGCAAATCTATTAAAGTATTATTACAGAAAACTGTAATAGTGTCTTAATTAATAAAGCGAGTTATTAATGAACAAATGTTGTAAAATGCAGAATATTAGTTATTCTATCGCTTTACGAGTTTTGAAAAATATTTTCAAAAACATTGACCATTTAACTAAGAAGACACTACTACTTCCCGGGCTATGTGCCACGACGGATATTAAATTACACTTCAAAGTCAAATGGGGTTGGCATATCTTAACAGATAATTTAAACCAACCATTTTAGTTTGCAGTTAGAAGGGACAACATAACTTGTAGACCGGTTTAGTTGTTCTTCTAATAACTCGCTTAATAAGTAAGACACTATTACAGTTTTCTGTAATAATACTTTAATAGTATCACGACCAGGGTCTTGTTGTCAAATCGAATTTTGGTTTGCAATTAGAGGTGAAGATGTCACTACTATCACGGCGTTTACACTTTCGTTACTGAAAGTAATATATCGTTCGTGATTTTAGTTGAATCTTCAGTCAGCGATTATGCCTTAAGCTCGTAAGCTTAAGCTTGTACTGATGAGGCCCAATAGGCCGAAACCGGTCTACAAGTTATGTTGTCCCTTCTAACTGCAAACTAAAATGGTTGGTTTAAATTATCTGTTAAGATATGCCAACCCCATTTGACTTTGAAGTGTAATTCAATATCCGTCGGGGCACATAGCCCGGGAAGTAGTTGTTTCTTCTTAGTTAAATGGTCAATGTTTTTGAAAATATTTTTCAAAACTTGTAAAGCGATAGAATAACTAATATTCTGCATTTTACAACATTTGTTCAGCAAATCTATTATTAACAGACAAGTTACGAATTGATGGTTTTGTGAACCACATAGAAATCGGAGACAAGTATGATGATTTCTTAACTAGGGCAATAATTTATGTAAATTCTATCGAGTATTCAATTGTGTTAAAACGAGACACCGGAATCACGTTTTAAAGTAAGTTGTTTCCTAAATATATTTGAAACCCATGGACTATCTGTATTCGGTTGTGGTGTGTTCATTTCCACCGCAAAAGTTTTTCAAGAAACCTCGTTACGACCACTACTTTCTTCTGATACTTCTAAACTAATAGGGGAATATTTGTAAGAGGTTTATTAGATTTTTTGACTCTCTTTTTCAGAGATTTATTGACCAAAAAGGTTATGACAATTTTTCCTTCCGACCAAATTGAGTTTTTAAATTGTTTACTATTAACTTTTTCATAAAGAATTTTAAGCTTAATATTAGAAAAAAAAAATCATCAAAAAAAAGGTGTGTGTGCGATTCACACACGATAGAAGTGAAACTTCAGTAAATCGACAAAAGAATGAGATGAATATATATAACAAGGGTAGGATAATTACAAAGTTTATTTGTTTAAAAATGAAAGTATTTTGATTAATTCTAAAAAATATTTTATTTAAAATATGTTACATAATTTATTGCTCAAGTTCCATATATTCAGTTTCAGCAAATGATACAAGAGGCTTATAATAACTAAAATACGATACAAATGTTTTAGTTTCAATTTGGTTCATATGTCTTTGGAATTACTGTTTTTGATCTCGTAGTTGATTAAGTGCGATTGTTACACATTTTACAACGTAGCAAACGCACTAGAATTGAAGTACAATGTTAAGTATACGGATGTTTACGAATCGGGCGCTTGAATGCAACTGACTCTCGGCTCCTCCCACTATCGATGAATTGACCTTGAAAGTTGCAGTTATATCTGTTGAGCTGTACAGGCGACTATGCTTAGAAGACGGGAGTGGGGACGCTACGAAGTATGGAACAAAGAGGAGAGACTGATAATATAAAAAAGTATGTATATTTCTGTCTCATTCTTTGCTGGCCTCATCCTACACATTTTTGTATTTGTGTCTCTTACCTGTCGTTTTTTCCGTTGCATCCGGTTTGAAATCACAACGATTCTAAAGAAGTTTCACTTCAAAAAGTTTTTAAAATGTTTTTATATTGGTAATAATAAAAATAATTACCTATAAATCAATCTCTTCAATTTATTCCTGATTTTTTACATTGTATATAAGAATTAATAAATTAAATTGATTTTGTTTTTTTTTAATTAAATATACTTAAAAGAAAAAAAATCCCGATTTTAAACGCCTGGAATTCTTTGCCTCATTGTAGCTCCTGGGTCTATAGGACTTTTTCCATAAAAGAAATTTAATATTAGATACTTGACCAATTTCATTTGTGAAACTTTATTGTTGGAGTTAAAACTTCTTCTGGTGTGACTGATAAAATTCAATCCCACCCTGTAGCATTCTTAAAAAACCTAAATGATAAAATTTCTTTTTAATCACTTTCCTACTTATTACCACCCTATGTTCTTAACTTATGGCACAGCTGCACTAATTCTGTAACGTTTTTAATGGTCAAACATATCTGACTTCATAACTGACCAATGAGATGGCGTGTTCAGAATCAGACGATTAGGAGAGAGACGCTTTTAAAGAGCTTAGCAACGAATTTTTCAAGAAGTTGGGGTGTAGCTTTCGAAGTAATAACTGCTCTGTGAGAGTTAATTTCAATTTTGGCGGTTTTTTACCTGGAGACGCTTAAAATGAAAAGTCTTTTAGCGTTTCTAATGAAGTTAAAGTCAGTTTAGAGTGATAGTTAATAGTTCTGATGAAAAGTTATCGATAATTACCGATGTTTTGAGGCTTATAAGTAGGTTTGTACCTAATTATACTACCTAGGAACCAAACTGTAAGTCTTTTTATTGAATTATTACTATTTCTTTGGTACAAGAAAAGATTAAGTACCATTTATTTCTTTGGATTGTGGATTTAATTGTCCACTACATAATAAATATCCACGTATGGAAAAGTAATGTATTTAGTGTTCTTAAACGACCGTAAATGACTCAGTTCATGAAAAAGCCGGGATCTGTGAATTTAGTGTAAAGTTTAAATAGCTACGTTCAATTGTAGTAATACCTACGTAACACCTGATAAAATCAACAGTGGTTGCGGTGTACAGGGTGTGATTTAGTTTTTTTGTAACGCATTTTATTGATAACATTTTGTATCTTTCAATATCACTCATATGTATCATTATTAAACTTAAACAGTTATCTGGTACTCCATTTTTTTAACTCGAGTTAAAATTTTAAGCTAAAGGTGATTTAGTATTTCTTAATTTAGCATTTTATCACACTTTAATCTCTTTTATTTCGCGTTTTGCTTAATTGGGTACACAAAAAATAACAAAACAATATTCCTTAGCTGTTATTGGATGTGTAGTATTAGTTATCTTTATAATTAAACACTAATGTGTTTAATAATGTGATATCATATTTATGCTGTTAGTATTTTATATGTTTATTATTCTATTTCTTGTACATCTGAGTTATTACCACCTTGAGTAATAAATATTGTTTATTGTTTAACTATATGTTTTCTTTCCGACCTGGTGTATGTTATTCTGATCTGTCTTAATCAATGGAAAAAACGAGACGTATCTAAATAATAAATTTTTTTCTGCGATGAGAAAAAAGTTTGACATTTTATCTCTCTTAACGGGTCACAAAACGTCACTTTTTATGAAATTATTACTTTTTTACCATGGGAAAAAAGTGAGTTTTTTTCCCGGATATATATCAAATTACAGAATCAAATTGATAGATAGTTGATTGATAACGCAGGTCTAATTGTCACTATAAGGACAAAAGCCCACTAGTTTTAAAATTCAAATTTTGCATCAGTAATTTTCTGATTTTATTTAAAATATTAAATCGTCGACACAGAAAAAAATAGTGTATTATACACGGGAAAAATATTAGATTTTAGCTCTCGGTTTTTTGTCTCCCTCCGCTTCGCGTCGGGAGACAACACAACCTCGAGCTAAAATCTAATACTTTTTTCCCTTGTATAATAAATAACTATTGATTTATGAAAACATCTTTATTGTGATAAGTAAAGAAAAAAGTAAGTATAACTTTATCTTTCTAGTTTTACAAATAAGAGTGTGTAATTGTAACTTTACCTACAACAGTTGATAAATTATGCAATTATTCTATCCAACATACATATTTTATTTTCCATCTGGGTTTCTGATATTTTCCCATCCTTAGGATAAAAAAAATAAGTGGCGCCCATATTCCTTTTCCCTTTTCCATCATTTCTTTCATTATCTCTTTTTCGTCCCCTTTAACTTCGTTTAACTTTTATTTTTCTAATAAATATCTTTCTTTTTACCTTTTCAAAAGTATTCATCTGGCTCGATCGAATCCACGCTTGCTCTCCTCCTACCCCCTGAGTGCCGTTCGCATTTGTTAACCTCTATAATCGAGCCTTTAACACCTTCCGAAAAAAAAGAGGTTACAACCCAACTCAACTAGATTATGCTTCAAAATTTAGTACTGTATAACCAAAATAAAATGAAATATACAAACCATAGGAATTCTTCTGGGACAATGATCTAGAAGTTTTCAGGACAACAGAGGTCTGCTTTGGCATCTTAACGATATAAATTTTCAAGATATTCCAAATGGCATCGCTTCTCAACGGGATGAAATGTTTTGGGGCAAACAAAATTCAATTCCACTACAACTCAATTACTTGTAATCATTAGAAATCACTTGCAATTACTTCTGATGACTTGAAATCACTAAAAATCTCGTATGATCACTTATAATCAATTACACAATTACTCGTGATATGAAATAAGAAAATGTAAGAAAAAAATCCTATTCGTTTATTGGAAAAAATAATTTGTTAGACGTTATTTAAAAACAGTGTAAGTAAAAATAATAATTAAACACAGCATCGAAACTTTCCTTTTTTGTCTGTAATGCCATCCAAGCTTGTAACATGCTGTGCGGCAAGTTTTAACGACGTTAAAAAGTTTTTAAATTCATTATTCTCTTCCTATATTCATTATTAAAGGTTTCATAAATATATTTAGAACTTTCTTATACTTCCTAGCTATTAAATTTTAAGACCGTCGTTATTAAAAATATGAAATAAAAATCATATTTCTATTGTTACCTGAATAATGAATTACTATTCTAAAATGTTATTCTTTTGTTGATTTTTATTTATATTTATAAGAAAATGTTAAAAAATTATAAGAACTGGGAAAAAACGGAGTATACGATTAAAAGAAGTTAATTTTTAATTTAGGTTAGTTTAAAAATGTCGATTGTCAAATTGTGTAGAAAATGGGAAATTCCGATTGGTGGAAATGTATTTGGCGTTTGAAGTGAACAGAACAAACACCATCAGGTACCGCGGAATTTGTTGAAATCATGCGAACTCCCACACACTTTGCTTTAACCATTTAGATTCATTTACATTGTTGAAAATCGACAGGATGAATCGATTGAATAAACACACACAGCACACTGGTCGTGGAAATTTTAGATTATCATTCAAATTACGAAAGGTGTATTTATATATTTTAAACAGAAAACTTAGTAAAATAAAATAGCTTTTTAGTACCTACTTTCTTCACCAGAAACAACCAAAATCCGTGACAGAAGACT
Organism: Altica lythri; assembly: GCA_964028335.1. Lineage (NCBI taxonomy): Eukaryota > Metazoa > Arthropoda > Insecta > Coleoptera > Chrysomelidae > Altica > Altica lythri. Next base: position 16,604,751 of record OZ034801.1, on the reverse strand, counting down.
CAAACTGTTAAATGGTAATACCAATGTTTTTAATGCCTTAAATTTTGCGGAATAAATTACATGTATGTAATCACCTAGGTCAAAGTCACTACGTTGGATCTTAAGGCGTGCTTGGATAGTTTAATTTTTATTCTTACGTAGAATATGAATTAGCTATAAAAGTACGTCATTGATGTCGCATACGAGGAGTCTGGAGTCTGAGGTTGTCTGTAAAAGTCAACATTGGGACTGGACCATTGTGACTCTTGACGTTTTTGCGTGAGTAAATTGTGACTTTGAATAGTTCCAATTAGCAATGATTTCTACATTAGCTTAAAATATTTTTTTAAAGGCAGTGGTTTATCTTTTAAAAGTATTGACCTACCAATTTCTTCCAGACATGTAATTAAGCACACCAAGTACAAACTCCACAAATTAAACTCAAAAACCAGTTTCAAATCTATATTAGTTTAAAAAAAATATGTCCCAGATAAAATCATATCTGTCTCAAATCTAAATTTTAAAAAAATCTCTTATCTTTAATATGGTGGTTTTCTGAATTGTTCAGAGGTCTCCACAGGTTTGGAAAAAATAAATTAGTTGTTCTTCTAAGCGTATCTTAAATCTTTAAAATGGTGCAGGAATATCTATATAATTTTAACCTCAAATTTTTCTACAGTCCTTGTTGAATTCTCCTTAAATTTTTCAGTATTTTAATATACAATGAAATTTCAAAAATTCCGGTGGACCTCTTTGAAGGATGTGGTATCATCCTTAGAAAAACGAAAAAAAATTTACCCCTACCCAAAATTTTTCCAAGTAGAATCAGTTTTACTCAAAACAGATTTTCCATTGTAATAACAGTGAATTTATCTTAAAATATTTGTTAAAGCCAGTCGACAAAAACTAATAAAAATCAGTGTGAAAAAATCGACAGTTGGCTCGACTGCCAGAGGTACTGGAGATGGACCTTTGAAAGAATTGCAATCAAGTAGGATCTGCAGGCGACTTAGCAATCATAATCAACGCCCGCAACAAGAAACAGTTGATGTATCTGGCAGATGTGGCTCAATGGAAATTTAAAAGCTGGACAGAGGGTAGGTGCCTAGAACTGGCTTCGGAAAAAACACCCTCATAATAAATAAAATAAAAAAAGAGATGGATAGACCTTATTCTTAGCAGGAGCCAGGATAAACTGACCTATAAGGAACTAAAAAAAAAACCTGTTATAAAACTGATCGACAGGTAGTGGTGCTTACCAGGAACTAGGGTTTCACTTGGAAGATAAACTGACCTTCAAGGAACTAAAAAAAGTCCTGTGGGAAGGCTAATAGACAGGTTGTGGTGCTTACAAGGATTAGTAACAGCCTTAACGGTCCTGGTTACTGTAGTGGAAGAACGCTGTATGAAGTATTAGTGTTGGTTCTTCTCTGTGCAGAACTAGCATGGAAAGATAGAGTTCGGAAAATAAGTGGGATTGCTAATGACCACCCAGAGAATGATGCTATCGAACCATCTCTACGAAAGCAGTAGAGGTAATAACAGTGTACTCATCAATGGTAAAGAAGCGGGTCAAAATAGCACGGCGGGAAACTGTGACCGAATTCAACAAAGAAGGGGAGAGAACCCTTACGATCAGAAGGTGACAGGACAGGTGAAACAGTTTGACTACGGTAACGCAGTGGATTAAGATGTTAATCTAAGACATAATTTTTAGGTTATGCTGCTAACATCGCAGAGCAGAGTACCATTTGACGCATGTAGGTACTGTCAGAGCATGGCAGTTTTAAGATCTATCTACACAGGTTCAAAAAGGTGGAGTCAGAGGACTGAATATACTGCTGTCAGATGAACGACCTGGAACACACAATCGCTACATGCGCAAACAATAAGAACGGTTCTGGAAGTCAAAATCAGAGTGGCAGTGTCCACAAGGGGGCTGTTAAAATGGATGCTGGATAGTAGTGCATATAGGAACGTACAAGACAAGTACATAAGGAAGATAATGTGGAAGAAGGCAAAAAAAGAACGTGAGATTTAAATCAATTAGGAAAGACACACACTTATGGCCTGATGCAATAATGCGAACACGGTCCAGGGTCATAAGGTTTAGCGGGGTGATTTTAATAAGGTGTCCTACACTACCAAGAAAAGTTGGAACCTATACCTGATGTGCATAAGGGTTTTCCACCCGCCAAAAAAATTCAAAGTTATACCAGTATAGCTCCAAGATAATTCTTTAAGCAGAACAAAAATAAGGTGAGTATAATCAACCAACACCATGTTGTTCCACTGTCACTGATTGTCCATTGTTAATCTCTTGTTGTTATTCGTTAATATCTTGTCAATTTTTGAGTTAAAATTAATAATTCTATTAATTTTTTAATAATATTTAGAAAGAAACTAAATTAGTAAAATAATTTATTTCCGTGTTTTACAGCTGGAGCCACTACGAAAGCTTCACCCAATTTAGTTTCTATTGAGTATGCACCGAATGTGAGGATTTCCGTCTATTTCATTATTCAATCTCTATTGGTTAACTCAGTTCAATTCTACCAAGTTTTTGAGTAAACAATTCTGTAGGGAATACAAATACTTTTTATTATGTTTACCCGGATGACAAACTTTGTGACCCCATTAGAAAATAACCATAACATGATTATTTATTCATAAAAAAAACAACAGTTAATACAGCAAATATTTGCTTAACTGAGTTATAATAACTACTTAAATTATTAATAAAGCTACAAAGAAAATAACAAAACAAACAAGTTTATAACCACTTTATTTAGTATTATTTAGTAAACATCTCCACATCCGGTTACAGCAATAAGTTCAAGTGGGCATTGGACCTCTTGGAAAGAAACATCAGGGTTATCAACACCTTCCATATATTCAAATCTAAATCTACATCCAGGTTGTAAAACTGGAGGTAAAATTTCACATTGTTCTATACTGGAAACACCACTGATCCTGTCACCCCAACCAGATTCAGGAGTATTCCATTGAGTCATACAACCCAAATTAAATTCACCTACTCCACCACCAGGTATTTGAAGATCGAAATGATTTTGATACAATCCAGAACCTTAAATTACAAAATAAGTTATTACAACATTTAAAAATTTTAATCAGAAATTTATAAAGCGGTTTATCATTAACCTTACATTCTCCTTAGCAATACTGTTTTTGACATTTTCCCATTTTATGGAATATTATAACCATGTGCTTCTCTATTATATTTTTAATCTGTAGATTGATATACATTTCTTTCGGTAGCTATCCGGGAATGTGAGTCACCCTTACGGAAACCGGTTGATAGATTTAGTTGTGGGTTTTGTCAAAAATATGTTTTATTAATTTTTGTTTGGGTTGTCAGGAGTTTTACGATTTATTAGATTATAATCTAATGTAATAAGAACATACAAAAATTGAATGAAAATGGTCAGAAGCGTTGAAAATTAAATTAAAACAGAAAAAAATAGATGAGAGTTTATAAATAATCATATAAGACGGAGATAGATTGATAGTAGAGCAGCAGAAAAAAGGAGCTGGAAAGTAGGGGAGTGAGTTGAAAGGAAGAAAAAACTGTATTTTTGTTGTGTATACATTTTTTAGTAACAACTGATTGCCTTACATGCAGAATTTGCAACCTGGAGATTATTATTGATTGGAAAGATTCCCAGAGGAGGAATTCCATATCAATTATGGAATTCTTCCTGGGAGCCTACATATATTTGTTTTCACATTAATCAGGTTGAAACAAGGTTTAAGCAAACAAAAAATTTGACAAAAGATAACTTCGGTACATTTTCTTGGGTGTTATAATCAGTAAAAAAAGCCATGGATGCTTGTTTACGAACAATTTTGGGGATTAAAGAAAAATAACAAAAGCCATTAAATTTATTGGGTCAACGCTTCCCTGTAAACAATATTACAATGTTTTATTTTCTGGCAGCAAAATAAATTGATTTTCAGATGCTCCGACCCGCCTTAGGCGGTTGGCCATGAGGAAAACCGATCCCTACTATTTGGAAGGTTTTACCTTAAGACTTATTATTGGTAAAAGCGAAAGATGTTCTGATAGGAAATTGAAGCGGTTTAAATGGATTTGGTAGATCAGTTGGGATCATCGGTATCCTCAGTGTAAGAGCTAGTTGACCAGATGGTGGTTCAGTTATATTGGTTGCTACGACTTAATTGTCCTTTAATTCCTTTATAAGTAGCCTCGTCCCATTGCACATGCTAAATTTGTGATATCTGTCGTGATTATGAAATAAGTTATTTTGATAAGGATTATTACCAAGATAAAAACTTTTAAAAAATTAAAAATTAGTTATTGTGATGTAACTATAATCAATAGTATTATCAGCGCACGCGATGTATGGATTTTAAGGTCATTATTGGTTACATTTATGGCATTTTAGTAATGATCCCTATTTTTTTTTAAATGAAACATAGCCTATGTCACTCGGAAATAGTGTAGCTTGCCAACGGTGAAAGAATTTTTGAAATCGGTCCAGTAGTTTCGGAGCCTATTCATTTCAAACAAACAAACAAACAAAAAATCAAACCTTTCCTCTTTATAATATTAGTATAGAAGTATAGATATCGTTCAGTTGTTACTATGGTTATATTACCAGAAAAAAATGACCTACCAGTATTAACAATCTGTGCTAAATATTGTTTTCCTTGTAATTGTCCTTTAAAAGATAAAAGCACACAATGACAACATTTACTATCGTCCATCCTCCAGTGAAAGAAGCTGCAGCCCATCCAAATGCTAAAGTATCATTAATAAGATATGGTTGTTGATTACTGCAAGTATAAGCAATTCCTCCTTCTACACAACCCGATTGAGCATTATTTTCTTTGGTACTATTCGTAACACCATCAATTTGACATGTTTGAACAGGTATCATATTATTTGTTGCAATTGCACCATCCCAAGCACAGGATGGAGCACAACAGTCCCAGTAACGTGTTGTTATCCCATCACCTTTGACACCATCTGGGATTGGAATTATATTTGGAGATGAATCGCCAATAAAATACGATCTAACTAAAAAAAGAAGATATGATTTTTATGAGACTGTCAGTCTGAATGCAATAAAAAATTACTAAACATCTAACACCTGTGTGGGGTAATTTAAACAAAAATAGAAGTTTAAAAAATGGGAAATTACAGAAAAATTGAGAAAACTGTGAATTATATGTATGTAACATTAAAAAGACTGAAATAACAAAAAAAGTTTATCAAACAATAAATAATAATAAACGAAAAGGATAATAAAATGTGTAAAAATATTCAATAGATATGTTGATCTTCCCAATGTTTGTACTATTGTACTACCATAAATAACAATACATTTAATAAGAACTTTATTTATTTTATTACTAGCTGTCCCGGCGGACTTCGTACCTTTTTTTCCGTTGTATTTTATAATTTATCGATAAAATATATTAGATATATACTGCGCCACCTCACGGGGGCTTTATAGTACTTAATTTAGTAAGAATTTTTCGTTTAAATATGTGAGATAAGTACTGCGCCACCTTACGGTGGCGTCATAGTAGTAAATTTGGTAGTAATTGCTCGTTTAAATATATGATATTAACTATATTATTTAATTTAAAAGGGTAATTTTTAGCTTTATTTTTTCTGCATTTTTTTCTATTTTTTTAGTATTTTCCATTTTTTTTTTGAGATTTTTTGACAAACAATTTTATTATTTTTCGTATAAAATAAAAAATATTTTTTTTAATAAAAAGTATCCTATGTTACTTCTAATACCTCCAAGAATATGTGTACAAAGTTTCATGATGATCGGTTGAGTAGTTTTCGCGTGAAAGCGTAACAAACAAACTTACATTCACTTTTATAATATTAGTAGGGATAATACCATAAATATGAAACTTACCAAAAGTTAGACTTGAAATTAATAAGAGTAACTTCATGTTTGGTTAAGATTTTATTAAATTATAAATTATATCGTACCCAATTTATTAAAAAAGATGAATTATTTAAATTAAATCATTAGATAAAAAGGAACGCGTTAATAAGTAGATAATCTATCAATATATTAAAAGTTAAGTGCTAAAATTACATGTAAACACTTATTTTGAAAATGTTTTATAAATAGGAGATTAAACTTGATGGATGTCATCATTTTTTTATATAATACTTAAAATGATTAGAAATAATTTATTTATTATCATATATATATATATATATATATATCTTTTTTTATCCTATATTTGTTGTTGTAAAAAATACTTAAATTAGGATGGGTACATATATACCTATTTAATCAAATTTTTCAATTCACAAATAAATTCTTGCTGGAAAATTTTGGAAACATAGGAGGGTATTTTAATTTATTCTTTGCTGTTTCTTATTTACATTTTTTTTAATAAAAAACATTCGTAGTATTTATCAGTACAAGGGAAAAGTTGTGATGTATGTCAAATTAGCATATCTATTACATAGCACCAAATTACTACCACACCACAACCATATTTAATTGCTAATTTATTGCTAAATTATTACGCCAAAGAAAAATTGTTCCAACACTTTTCGAGAAATAATGATTATGCTAATATGACAGTCAAGCTATCAAAACCATAGCTGTATCTCGGCATCCAAAAGAAGTACGATATTTGTAAAAATGGCATTTTTTATTGCAAATTTATTGTTCTTAAATGGTACATCGACGCACCACCAGAAACTACCTTATCATTCCCTAACGTGAATCTCAACCCCAAAAAAATGCAGAAAACGGAGAAAAGTGATTTATAACCAAACAGTTTTTAGATTTAATTGCTATTTTATTGCGGACGATTTAAAAAAATATATTGCTCAAAGACTTTTGCGGTCAATAGCTAAGCTAGCTTGACAGCTAGCATAGCCTTAGCTGTATCTCAGTAACCAAAACGACTACAAGGTTTGTAAAGTTTGTATATTTTATTGCTAACTTATAGCAAATGGTATATCGACCCCAAAAAATACCTTATCATTCCATAATATGAATCTCACCGCAAAAAAATCAGAAACCGGAAGAAATGAATTAGAACCAAACAGCAAGTAATTGATATTTAATTACTATCTTATTGCGAACAATCTACAAAAAAAAATATTGCCCCATTGGTTCCGGAGGAGGTTCTCAATTCGATCATATTTTTATTTTCAATTAAATTAAATGTCATAAAAAATAACACAATGGACACTAACATTTGAGCAGGTGTTGGCAAATATCAGTAAACAAATAATGTCACGCCTGGAGGGATTAGGGAAATGTGCCTTAGTGATTTAGGATGAGGGGTAGCTTACCAAAGGCACTTCCCACCCAGGTCGTGGTTATCTACCCCCTGGTTAGGTATCCTGCTGAGGGCAGAATACTAACCAAGGGAAAGATTGGATAAACAACAGGAAACAAACAACAAATATATTAACGAATAAAGAAGCAATAACAATGAATAATTAAAACATGAATAACGAACTAAATACAACAATCTAAACTAATCTTACCAAATAAAATTATATGGTGTCATGTCACACTTACTCACGAAAATACGTCAAGAGTCACAACGGCCCAGACCCAAGGGTCTGTTTTAGGAACACCCCGAAGGGTGACCCTTACAGACAACCTCAGACTCCGAACTCCCCGAGTACGACCTCAACGACGCTCTTTTATAGCCAATTCTTACGCTACGTGAGAATAAGAATTAAACTATATAAGGTCGCCTTGAAATCTAACGTACTGACTTTGGCCTGGATAATTACAATTAAAAATAATACAAAAAAAAGAGTGTGCGTGTAACCTTTACGCGCGATTGAAGTAAAACTTGTTGACGTACGTATCGGAAAATAAATATTTAATTACAATTCAATCATATTTATTGCCTATATACCTTCAAAAAATGAGATGTTATATTTATATTATTCATTAGAAATAGGAATTTGAAAGTTATCATTATTTTTTATATATGAAATAATAGGTTTATGAAAACTAAAATGTGAAACATAGATTTTACTCTCTAAATAACATTAATGTATTTGAAACCGTTTGAAAATTTTGAAAATTTAGGCTCCTCCCATAGCTGAAATCACACCGTTACTTCCATCAGAATCTTCCGTTAAAATCTAACGTTAGAGTTACGCCTAGTCGCGTCTAAAGAAGTTTTGCTTTAATAATAGGTAAACACTATTAAAAATATACACACATTACGTTTAGAATGTGTGATTTTGTAGCTGTATCTACCTTATTGTAATACAACACAACACAAGAGCCTTCGATAGTTAGATAACCATTTCATTTTATTTCATTTAAAATCCTGAGTTGAGTTTGTTTTCTTCAGTCCTACGAAGGATCTGTTATTGCTGGTAAAAGATCAGCCATCCTGACTAGTGGTTTTATGGCCTTTATGGCTACCTAACCAAACCTAAAATAAGTATAAGCAAGTGTTAAAACATGTCGAATATTATTATTTTATGAACAAAAACGTGCAACATGCTTCTTTACTATCGTAATATGTATGTATGTATATAAACTTACTTAATCAAATCATAATAAATGTCGCTGTCTCGTCTTTTTTTATTTTTCTTGAAATCTTTCTGGCGCTTATAATATGCCTTTTGACGTTCACAATTTCTTTTTCTTTTTAGCTCTTTAAACCTATAAAACGAAAATAGCTAGGTATAAATAATAGGTATAAGTAATTAGGTATAAATAGTGTAATTACACACCAAAAATAAAATGTATGCATACAGAGTAGGTACTCACTGTTTTCATTCAATATTTTTTCATCACTTTCTTTATTAATAAATCCACTTTGTTTATTCATATTTAATACAAACACTTTATACACAAATTTAAATTATTTACCAGCAATGTATTTTGGTTGACAAGATAACAAGCTGTCAATTCATACAATTACAGATTTAATTTCATTTAATATAGTAGGCAGAATCACATGAGCGCCGCCAGGATTATTTTCAGGGAGGTGCATCTGCATCTACACACTATTATGATCTAATAAATATATATAGAATGTAGAATGATTTGGACAGCAACCGCGACGCCTTTAGTTTTTATTCAAACAATAATTTAATAAAAACATTAAAAAAATATATAATTTTCTGGTAAATTCAGGTATTTTCTTTCATAGCAGGGGGGTGCAAGCGCACCCTCTTGCACCCTGCTGCCGGCGCCCATGCAGAATCGTGTCAGGTATTTTGTATTAGGTTTTGTTTCCGGTTTCTGTTATTAGAATGACGTCACGTCCGTTAGAATAACTTTTTTACTCCTAGTCTCGCTAAAGAAGTTTTACTTCAATAATACAATAAAATATCAAACAATTAAACTACCCTATTATCGTATGTGACAATAAGAAACTAGTTATTTATTGTAAAGATTTGTGCAGTAAAAAAATATGAAGATTTAAAACAAATTTATTACCCAAAAGTTTAGAACTCGACAATAGAAAAAAATCTGTTTATAAGTTTATAAATTAAATTCGTTTTAAAATGTACTCTTCAGTGTATATCAATAAAAAGTGTTAAAGAAGTTTTAATTAAAATTGTCTTCATTAATCTATAATAGTTGTTGTAAAGAAATTGTTTTTAAAGTTAAAAAATCTTAAGTAAAGAATTTCTATTTCGAAACTTACGAAAGTATGCGATATACGATTCAGAGATCGAACAAATTTCAACTTTTCTGCAATGAATAGGACTTAAATCAATGTTAAATGACTAACACAAAGTGCTTTAGTTTAGGGAAAGTTCAGATAAGATATATTTTCTCATAAAATAGGAAAACCTTGATTTTACGAGTGTAACTCATAAAATTCCCCATTTTCTTTTTTTTACATATTAAGCAAATGAAGCGCATATTATAAGATAAATAAATGAGCAATGCAAGTTCACTAGAAATCCGAATTTTTTTACAAAAATCCACAAAGTAAGTAAAACAAATAAAGACACCACCTTAATTATAAATCGAAAATGATGTACTCGTAAGGCGTATTAAAGGTACTCTTAATCGTAATCGTAAGATGTAGTCATAATGGTAATATGTAAGATGTAAGAAGTAACCGTAGTCGTAATCGTAAGATGTAGTCATAATGGCAAGATATAAGATGTACTCGTAAGACGTCTTAAAATCGTAATCGTAAGATGTCATAATGGTAAGATATAAGATGTACTTGTAAGACATATCGTAATCGTAAGATGTAGTCAAAATGGTAAAATGTAAGATGTAGGTACTCGTAAGTGATAGTAGTCTTAATCATAATTGTAAGGTGAGATGTAAGATGTAATCGTAGTCGTAGTCGTACGATGTAGTCATAATGGTAAGATTTAAGTGAAAATAATATTATTTTTATTCTAGTGAATCATTTCCTAGGTACTACCGTAAGTCAAATGTCACTTGTCAGTTTAAGAATCTAAAGATGATATCTAATATAGATTTTTGAAGCTATTTTTTTTGGGGCATTAGGGGAAAATGATGAGGGTAAATTTTTAAGATGCGAGCGCATGCCGTCACAAACACCGTCACGAAACACCAACAGTCTTTTTTTGCGTTTGCGATACTTAACTTTCAAATTAGATTTCTACTTGTTTTATTAATTGTGCTTATTTTTTTATCATTTATATAAACATTTTAATATTCACTTGAAATTTATTTTTATTTACTTTTTTATGATAATTTTATTCTAAAGGACAATTTCGCCGCTAAATAAATAAACAACAGTAAAAGGCTATAAATTTAAATAAATAGTAAAGATTTGAGGTTAATAAAACTTTTAGTATAATTTAATATGGTAGGTTTACATGGCAACTCTAGGCAAGCTTCCACAAACACAACTGTGTAAAGGGGGTTTTATTTTGCAACTAAAAATTCTTTGTAAAGAACATCTGTATTATGAGAATGCGGTATACGAGTCAAAGATTTAAAAAAGCAACTAACACAAAGTGGTTAAGTTTGGGGAAAGTTCACATAAAATATATTTCCTCTTAAAAATTGGAAAATGTTGATTTTACGAGTGTACTTCAAAACATTTTTTTTATATTATCTTTACTTCTCTTACTTTTTAATTAAATAAAGTGCATATTATTATAATATAAACAAAATTGTTATAAAAGTTCTCAAGGAATCTAAAAATTTGTACGAAAATCTACTATCTTACTAAAACAAATAAAGACACTAGCTCAATTATACAATTAAAAAGTTCTACAAGAAGTAACATTTTTATGTATTAAATTTAATATTAGTCATAAAAATCTGTTTACAAGTTTCTAAACTATAATTTGTGTTTCTTGTATCAATGTATCAATGGTTTTTGGGCTGTTAGGCCGGCGTCGATTGTCTTGCTGACTTGACGTTTCGCCAACATGAGCGGTTGGCATATTCAGAAGTTGCTTCCTGGTTGACAGTCTGCGAACTACTGCGCTCTGTGTGGACGGAGCTCGTATTTATACGTCGGGAAGGAAGTGGGCGGGGCCTCAGTTGCTTTCGATTCCAATCGGTTCTGGCAGGTGTTGTTCGTTAAGGGTAGAGTTTTCGCACCCTTAATTATGGGGACCCATGTTTTGTTAATCTTGACTGCTTCCTCTTTTTTATTTAAGTTGTTCGGGTGCTTCTCTATCTCTAGGCTTCTCTATAGAGTCTGGCATGGTATGCTGATATAGTAGCGAGGACAGTTTATTTGTGTTTCTGTTTATTTTCATATACATATTTTCCAATAAATTGTGAGGATGTACTCGTAAGACGTAATAGTAAGCCAAGAATGAGTTATTTTTTACTTTTATTTACTTATTTAACTTTGTTTCAACATTTTTTATTCTACAGTCGTATAAAGTTAATCAGTATAATAAAATTTATTTTATATTTCAAGAATGATTGAAAATCAACTTGTTTCGAAAATATTTCAGTTTGTTATAAATTCCTAATACGTGAACGTGTAACAAATTTATAAGTATCTGATACCCATTTGAAATCTTCTCTTAGTTTACTTGTTGTAAAATTGGAAATATATATGAGCTTCCCTCGTAAAAAGCTGACGGAGAGACTTTTACGTTCCTTACATGGGAAATGGATATTAGGGTTCTCTTGATTGGATACTTGGAAACTTGCTGATCTGTCAACTAAAAAATATGTTTAGAGGATACTTGAAGGAAACTTTTCCACTTTTAACCCTTATAAACTTATATTTCTATATCAGTGGATAATAAAACAGTAAAAAACAGACGATTATTATGATTTTTTTTCTGGTCTTGTTTTTCGATTCAAGTATTCAAATAAAGTTAAAATTTGGGTTTTATTTTTAAAATTGTTATATTTACTACTAGCTGTACCAGCGACGCCGTTCGCGTGGCGTGTTGATTGTTATATAAAAATTTCTCCTCCGACTTCGTTAAAGGGATGGGGGTAAAAAAAATTATACACCAGATGTTAAGCTCACAGAAGACAAATACATCTGTGAAAACCGCATTTGAATCGGTTCAGTAGTTTTAATGTGATGCGCGCACAAACATACAGACAGACAGATTAAAAAATCTAACCACATTTTTGGGTTCTATATCGATGTAGTAACACCCCACGCTAATTGTTTTTTAAATATCTTTAATGTGCAGAATTTTTATTTCTACAGTTTTATTATATGTATAGATTATTTCTCACGCCCCCGCAAGCCCCCTTATGGGTGGAATATCGCAAAATCCGTACACAATGGACCTTAAAATGATAGAAATAACTATTTTGCAAAGTTTAAAACCTGTAGGACTTAGTTTTTAAATTTTATTTTTATTTTTCACGCTCCCGCAAGCCCCCTTGTGGGTGAAATTTCGTAAAATCAGTTCACAATTAACCTCAAAATTATAAAAATAACTATTTTGCAAAGTTTCAAACCTGTAGGACCCATAAATTTTAAATTTTATTTATTTTTTCATTTTTCACGCCCCCACAACCCCCCTTCTGGGTGATCTTTTGTAAAATCCGTTCACAGTTGACCTTCAAATTATAAAAATACCATGATTTCTGTATAGCTTTCACCATTAAGGTTGCACACGCGACGGAAGCTTAAAAATGGAGTAACTTCTCCCGTTTCCCAACATTTCCCTTCACTGCTCTGCTCCTATTGATTGTAGCGTGATGAAAAGTATACTATAACCAGCTCAGGAGTATGAAAAATAATTGTTCCAAGTTTCGTTAAAATCCATCGAGTAGTTTTTGTTTCTATAACGGTTATACAGACAGACAGACAGACAGACAAACAGACAAAATTTTTACTGATTGCATTTTTGGCATCAGTATCAATCCCTGATCACCCCCTGTTAGTTATTTTGGAAATATATTTTATGTACAGAATTGACCTCTCTACAGATTTATTATAAGTATAGAATTATGAAATACACTTACACCAACCTATCTTGATATTTTTCTTCTTTTTAGCGATTTACAACAATTTACTTCACACCTCATAATAACTACAAACTATATCGAATACTGTGTCAACAAGTGACATTTTCAGGTTCATATTTTTTATCGTATGGCCTTTTACTCTATAGCACATAAAATATGTGGTTCATATTTATTATCTAATAAAATAAAGCCCTTTTTATTCCACTTCTATAGTGCTTGACTCATGAGGTCTGGCTATTAAATAACGAGACTGCGCGGTTAGAGGGTTCCCTAGAGTAGTGCGTTGGGTATCTAGACGTATCCCCTATGCACGTACTAATCCACGTTTATGTCACTATTATAGTATTTGTGTAGTAGCTTTGAAACGAACGTGTTTTTTTCTCGTGCCGAAAACTGTAAATTTCTCGTTAAATTGAAAAAAACTCCGACTAAGTGCTATAAATTGTTGCAACAGGCCTATGGGGTCAATTCTCTATATCGTGCGTTTTTTTAAGTGGTACATGCGCTTCAGTGAAGACCAAGAGAGCACTGAAAATGACCAGCGCCAAGATAGCTTTGTCAGTGATTCAACTCCGGAAACAGTGACCAAAATCCACCAAATTGTGCGTACAGATCGTTAAATGACTATCCTGGTGATTAATGAGGCTGTAAACGCCAATTAGAAACGATTAGAAAAATTTCACACAAGGAATTACACATGACAAAAGTCTGTACAAAGTTGGTGCCAAAAAACTTGACTCCTGACCAAAAGCTCGTGCGTTAACAGGTCTGCTCAGAAGTTCTTGAAAACGTAAAAGGTGATCCGGGACTGATACATTATTACTTGCGACGAAACGTGGATTTTTCAATACGATGTTGAAAAACGCCTGAATCGACTAGAATAAAAAAAGCAAGGATGTCCAAATCAAAATTTAAGGCAATGTTGGTCGTTTTTTCGACATTAACGGTATCGTGATAACTAAATGGGTTCCAGAGAGCCATACTGTCAACCATACTTACTACTTGTCAGTTTTGGCAACACTGCGGGAACGAGTTTGTAAGAAACGGTCCGAGTTGTGAAAGAACAACTCGTGGATTTTACACCAGAACAACGCACCTGCCCTTAACGTGCTACCGGTGAAACAGTGTTTGGCCAATAAACGCACTCCAGTGCCCGAACAGGCGCTGTACTCGCCAGATTTGGCACCGTGCTACTTTTTTATTTCCAAAGATAAAATCTGATTTGAAAGAGACCTAATTTAGGTCGATGAAAGTGGTAAAGCAAAAAACGGCAAAGCTCACCAAAGAAGACTTCCAGCACTGTTTGATCAATTGAAAAAACGTATGGAAGTATATTGAAGGGGAGCATTCGAATGTAGAATAATTATTTTAATAAAACTCTTTTTCGTAACCCGTCTTCTCGTTATTTAATAGCTAGACCTCGGATATCTTCTTTCTTTTTTTAAAGGTGGATAACCAAACATTTTTTCGTTTGGCAAAAGGTTTACCAAATTTCAGTTCTTCCTGGTTTTTAAATAATATAAAACCATCTCTTTAATTTTTCTTTTTGTTTTTGAAGTTATACTTTTTATCATGGACTTGATTTGTGTGGGGTTAAATGGGAAAAATCATTACATATGTAATGGTGTGAGTAAGAGAGAGACAGTAACACATATAAGGTATCAGTACATTGAAAAGAGATAGATATACAAAAAACAGTCTGAGCTAATGTTTTGGAATATCATAGTGACGTATTACATTGTGTTTGACAGATTATTTTATAATTCTGTCACGTAAGTAAACATATAAAGTTCAGTATTTTATATTAATAATATTAATATTAATATTTAGTAATGAGTATTGTATTGTAGTCCATATTACCGTCACATGGTTGCATTATATTTGGCACTATGGGGTTTTGTAAACACTTTTTATTACATTGATCGTTTTACTGTTTAGTTTTCGTGTTTGAAGTAAGGACACACATCAACTGGTCTTATTTTTCTAAGTATTTATTTAATTGAATACAGTTAATTTAAAAAAAATATATTTCTACTTACCTGTGTTTGTAGTTATTAAGTTTTATTAGTTAACAGTGCATAAGAGTATAACTTCCGCCGGCAGTCCCACTGACTGCCACACCCTTTTTTTTTTTCTTTTTGTTTTTTCTGTCCATTTCATTAAATTGTATCTTTTAATTAACCTACACTTAAACATCATCAATTAAAATCTGAATCCACGATTCGCACTTCTCCTACCTCATGAGTTGCCGTATGCCCTTGTAAACTACTAGTTTTTTGCTACAAATTCAGTTAGCTAAGAAAATGCTGTAAATTCTCTTTTTTTTATTTATCTTTGTTTATTTCCAATCACTACAATTTACAGTTTTACATCGAAAAATAAATTGTTTTTCACACGAGTACCAAGGTAACTAAGGCTGATCGCATACTTACACGACATATGTTTGCAACATGTCTGCGACATGTCGCTTCAACACAGTTGAACACCAATGTAGGAAACAAAACTCCGTAGTTCGCACATCAGTCTACATTATGTCGTCTGATTATGATGTGGCAATATTATCGGTTCTAATATTGCGAAGGCGAAAGAAGAAAAATACTCGAAAATATTGGGTTCATCCATATAGTAAAGCTAATCTTCATCGCAGTATATTTATTTTTAACGATTTGCACAAATTTTACATTAAATGCTGGATTATCTTCCATTATTAAACCATATACGTGCATTCGAAAGCAGCTGTCGGACACAAATGTCGCTTGAAATTGGAGCAAGCAGTGTCGTATAAAAGTTGTTTTCGACAAGTCTCATCCTGTCCGCGGCGTTTCTGTTTGGTTTACGACTCGCCATAAGAATCGCTGTGTTGGCAATGAAACGACATGTCTGCGACATGTCGCAGACATGTTGCAAACACATGTCTTGTAAGTATGCGATCGGACTAAGGGTAAATTTTTTACTATTTTCCTGGTTCAATCATTGTATTTTATGTGCTGCCTGCAGTCACAGCTATTCAGTTTGTTACTCATCCTATTTTTTTAGTAATCATTTTGTTTTTTGTCCTATTTTTTGGTAAGAGAAAAATTTAGAATTTCTTTTTTTGTAAGAATTTAAATTTAACATATTTCTGTAGCACCATATGTAAAAACAAAAGAATTAGAAGAATAGGGACGCCTCTATAACCATTTCTCTAAAATTTTTAAGGTTATATTTCATTTGGCACATTAGGGAAAATTGGTCCTTAAAAGGGACCAGGGTTTCTTAGTTCTTTTATACAAATTTAAAAAGTTTATGTAGTTGTTGTGATTTTTTATATTATGTTTTAATATTATATCTTTAATGACTTTGAAATTTTGCCACGTAGTAGATACTTTGTACGACGAGGCTTTGATGATGGTTGTATAACCGAAATCGCTTAGCCGATAATAATAAAATCTACACACTTTGTACAAAACATTGTGTTTTATTGATAATTCGTTATCAGTGTGTACTCCATACTTGCTGCTAGCTAATTTTAATTTGTATTTTTATAAACTTAAAAATAAATATAAAAACAAGAAAAATTGGGAACATAGTTCAAAAAAGTTGACAAATTAAAAAAAAAAAAAGTTAAATTTCTATTAAAACGTATACATTCTACATTTGATGTTGACAACATATTCTTCGTATTGAACACACTAAAACTGCGTATTGCACTGAAGTGCTTTAACGATGAATAATTAAAATACTCAAATATTTTTTTATATTTAATTTAAACACATTAAATAACGTTATCTATGTCAACATTTGTTAACAAAAACTTTTAAGTTCCAATTACAAACTGCCAATCTTTTGAAATTAACAAAATAAAAGAATGACATCTTACTATCTGGGTTTTTTCTGACCATTTCACAAAATTCTATTTAAACTTGTAACGTACAAAGCCAATTTTGTACGTTAAATTACCCTTGCTAGCTCCAGGGATCGTGGCTTTTTTCTGGTTTTTTCTCTAACTCCCCCCAAACAAATATATAAGGGCGCCAAAATACAGACAAGCAAATAAAAGAGGTTAAATCAGTTTTAAATTGTTTATTGCAAAAATTATTAATGAAATTAGTAATAAATTAATAGTGAAAAACTAATTTCTTATCTTTTTGTTCTGTTTCCTATCTTCGGAAAACGTCGGGAATGACGGAATTTCGGTCCAAATCAGCACCGGATTAAAGATGCCGATGGCAAGATGTTTTCTTCGAATAAAATGGATTAAACATGCGGATGGCAAGATGTTTTCTTCGAATTAAATAAGCTGGTAGATTCTTCGAGAATAGTCCCTGGTGGCGGAAACAATCGGAATATGACGGCAAGTAAAAATTCTGCTTATCAAAGCTTCTCTCCAAAAAATTGTTCTTATAATAACAGCCCTATCTTGGGACCCTTCAAAATTTGGCAATGGCCCTATGAATAAAAATTCAAACCGTCAAAATTCCATCTCACTAAACCTTAATTTCGATTACAATCATCCAAGGTTTCTCCAAGTTCGAGAAAGAAAAAAGTTAATCACTTTATCTGTTTACATATTTTTAACACAATAAAAACTGATTTAAAACAATGATTGTAATCGAAATAATTTAAAAGTTAGAACAATATAACTATTATAATCAATAAAATACATTCACCAAGTTTTTGACTATTACTAAAAAATTTTAAACAATTTAATTTTTACTCACCAACGAAGGGAGAAGGTATTAGATAGGTCTGCAGACTTTGAAGCACAAATTGTAAAGGAATTAAAATAGCGACGCTATTTCCGAATGAACAAAAGTTCCCCTCTTATACTCAAATCAAGTCTGCGACGACTCTATAGACGCGGAATGGTAAAAATCAAACCGTCGTAGGCCAGGCCAAAAATAACGTAGCAAAATAGACGAGATATTAAAGAAATTAAATATTATTAGGCCAGGCCAAACAAATAACGATGTAATCGTTACAAAATACACTTTAACATTATTATTTAAAATTTACATCCACGACTCGCTCTCCTCCTACTTCATGAGTCACCGTATGCCATGGTAATTTACAACTTTTTTGCTTAAAATTAGTTAAGCATATCCTGTAAATTCTCTTATTTTTGTTTTGATTTATCTCTGTTTCATTTCCATTATCTACAATTATTTAGAATTTGTAACCACTTTTCTCTCTTCTTCATAAAAATGAGTCGCCGTTGCTTCAAATTGAGTAAGCTGAGCCTATTCTGTAAATTCTATTCTATTTATAACTTCTTATTGCTATAACAGAAATTTCATGTCAGACAAGAAAAAAAAACTAAAACTTCATGTTTTGTTCCTAAGGGAACTTTTATTTAGAAAAATCTTATGTGGTTTAAGAATGAAAACTTCGGAGAGAATATAAACCTGCTCTGGGATCTGTCTGTCTCGTCAATAACGAACGAAAACATTATAAGGGTGCTTCAAATCTGAGAAAACATATCAGAAAAATTGTTCAGAAATTGCCTTGTGTTTGTGTATCATGCTGCCAATGACATACTTGTCGGAGATATGTTCTCTGGTAGCAAAATCAATTGAGGAAATGAAATGAGTAAAATTATCACGAAGTAACTTTTATTAAAAGCATACTCACAAAAAAAATACGCCAATGAAGTGCAAGTTGTAGTTATATATAAAACTAGCTGTTCCGGCGGACTTTGTACTGCATAACACTGTCGTGTCTTTTTTTCCATTTTTCATTTTTTCAAATTTTTACCATTTTGCTTTTTTTTTTTGTTTCCAATGATTTTTTTATATTAGATATTTTATATAAGAACTCCACTGCACCACCGTACGGTGGCTTTATAGTACTTAATTTAGTAAGAAATTCTCGTTTAAATATATGAGATAATAACTGCGCCACCTTACGGTGGCTTCCTAGTTATTTTAAAATTGTAATATCTTCTAAGATGTTCATTGAAATTAGGTGATGTCAAAGACAATTTTATTCACAATTAAATACTCTTAATCAACAACACATTTATTTGGATAAAGATTAATATTATTACGTTGATACAACTCTTAACAAATAATGCATTAATTTTGACCAAATTTGATTACCCAAAAAAACGGTTCTATTGATTTAATCTTAAAAGATAGACATATACTGTCACGGACATTTTTTTAGATCATTTCAAGAGGAATAATTCTTTTATACATATATTTTTGGTATCTTGAACCGTTTTCGCAGCGCACGCAATGGAAGCCCTCAAGGATCAATAATTTTCCCCGTTTTTTTCACATTTTCCATTACTTCTTCGCTCCTAATAGTTGCATCGTGATGTTATATAGCCTAAAGCCTTCCTCGATAAATGGTCTATTTAACACAAAAAGAATTTTTCAATTCGAACCAGTAGTTCCTGAGATTAGCGCGTTCAAACAGACAAACAAACTCTTCAGCTTTATAATATTAGTATAGACTAGCTGTTCCGGCGGACTTTGTACCGCATAACACTGTCGTTTTTTTTCCATTTTTTTCATTTTTTCAAATTTTTACCATTTTGCTTTTTTGGAACGAAGTTCCCTTTCGGGCGTTACGACCAGTTACGACTGATGCTAGAGGCTAGCCGAAAAAAATTCAGACCTAAAGTTGTCACGATACGACACACGCATGTTTCTCTGTCTGTCTGTCTCTCTCTCACAGACCAAAAAATAAAAAACTCTCTCTCTCTCTCTCTCTCTCTCTCTTTCATAGATAGATATATTACAATTAAAAAGACACTAATTTAAATTAAAAGAAAATGTACATTAAAAAGAAAATACTGTAGAAAAAAAATAAGTACCTACTTATGGGGGCTTTTTACACAATTTATTTACAAAATTGTTAAGATACACTGAACTCTGCTGGATAACCTCTAACTACTTGACAATACAATGAACTCTTGTGAATACTTAAACTTGAACTGACGTTAACTGCCCATGCATCCCCTTATATACAACATTATTTAATCTAGTCAGTGTGTTTAGAAGTTTCTAGAATTTTCTAGAAACATTATTTAAAATGGTCAGTTGATTTTTTTTCCAAACTTCTAAAAATCAACTGTCAACAACAATCTTTTAAATTAAGGTCCCTTCCTTTACGGTTATCCCGTTACACTGCCCCCTCCTTAGATTCATTCCTCCTAAAATGTTATTTCCTACATCGGAATTCCGCACACTCCCTGAGCCAGCCAAACCATCTTCTTGGAGTTGCTGCGCATCTCCACTGTGGTTTCCCTGGTAAGCCGCCAAACGATCATGATGGACCACGACGGGTTTCCCTCTGGGAATTTTCACGATCCGATAAATGACATCGTTAATCTTCTTCTTGATGGTGTAAGGACCTTCCCAGTTCTTTTGTAATTTGGGACAAATACCTTGACGCCGTCGGGGGTTATAGAGCCAGACAAAATCTCCAACTTGGTTACTCTTTTCCATTGTCCATGTGTCATAGTACCTCTTTATCCGATAACTAGATAATTGTAGTTTTCCACGCACCAGGTTGTGTATATTTTCCATTCGATTCTGAAGGTCGGCGACATATTGTTCACGTGCCATTTCTTCACCAGGTTTACAACCAAACACCAAGTCACATGGTAGCCTCATTTCTCTACCGAACAGGACCTTCGCAGGCGTTTGGCCAGTTGATTCGTTGATGGCCGATCGAATTGCCATTAGAAATAGTGGAATATATCGATCCCAATCCCTCTGACAATCTGACACTACTTTTGACAGATAGTTGGTTATAGTCCGGTTCATTCGTTCCACCATTCCATCAGACTGAGGGTGCATCGCTGTGGTTCTCGTTTTGTGGATGCCTAATCTTTGGCAAACTTCTTGAAACAGCTTGCTCTCAAAATTTCTTCCTTGGTCTAAATGTAATTCTAATGGTACCCCAAATCGGCTTACGAATTCTTCAACCAATATATCTGCTAAAGTGGTAGCTTCCTGATTGGGAACTGCATATGCTTCAACCCATTTAGTGAAGTAGTCCATTACAACAAAGATGTACTTGTTTCCTACATCGGTCTGTGGAAGTGGCCCCAATACATCTACTGCGATTCTTTCAAAAGGACTTCCAACCAGGTATTGCTGCATTTCCGCCTTCGGTTTTCGGTGCGGACCGTTACTGGCAGCACATGTAGTGCATTTACGACACCAATCTTTAACATCATTAGTGCAATTTACCCAGAAAAATCTATCTCGGATCTTTTGCAGCGTTTTCGTGATACCCAGATGTCCTCCAGAACTATCATTATGCATCTGTTTTAAAATTTCCGGTAAAGCATTTCTTGGGACCACTATTTGTTTCCTCGTTTCTGTGCCCTCGGAATTTTCTACAAGTCTTTTAACGAGCCCTCCGTCCAAAATTAAAGAGTTCCATTGGGACCAGTATGCTTTTAAAGCAGGAGAAGATGAGGATATCTCTCTCCACAACGGACGACGGTCCATTCTCTTCCACTTCCTAATCTTTCTCAGAACGGGATCGTTTTCTTGTTGCTCCTCCAGCATAGAGCTCTCGTCTTCTGGTACAACCTTAACTAAGGCAAGTTTTTCCTCGTTCTGCTCCATACGGGTACAATGGGGGCAATCAAGTCGACATGGTCTTCTGGAAAGTGCATCAGTATTACGATGTCTGGTTCCAGGTCTGTGCTCGATTTCAACATCATATACCTGCAGTTTTTCGAGCCATCTTGCTATCTGTCCTTCTGGGTTCGTCATTTGTTGTGACAGCTGGGACATATCTTCGCGCTTCGCTCTTTATCTCACTGGATAGCTCCTCTTGCAGACGGGAAAGTTGTTGAGTTAGTTCAGAATTTGCTTTTTGAACTGGGACTTCGAACTCCACAGCGTCAGGGTCCAAATTATTATTTACGTAGTATTCACGCAGCCTTCTTAACAATACGGATTTGCTCCCAGTAGTTTCCAACTCTACTTCTTCAAGCTCTTTTCTGAGCTCAGCCACCAATAGTTCATTTATCTTTTTTCCAGGCATCCTTGTATCTTCACCCCACACCTGACACCAATTTGAAACACTTATGGGGGCTTTTTACACAATTTATTTACAAAATTGTTAAGATACACTGAACTCTGCTGGATAACGTCTAACTACTTGACAATACAATGAACTCTTGTGAATACTTGAACTTGAACTGACGTTAACTGCCCATGCATCCCCTTATATACAACATTATTTAATCTAGTCAGTGTGTTTAGAAGTTTCTAGAATTTTCTAGAAACATTATTTAAAATGGTCAGTTGATTTTTTTCTACAAACTTCTAAAAATCAACTGTCAACAACAATCTTTCAAATTAAGGTCCCTTCCTTTACGGTTATCCCGTTACAATATATTACAATTAAAAAGACACTAATTTATATTAAAAGAAAATGTACATTAAAAAGAAAAAACTGTAGAAAAAATATAAGTATCTATAATAGCATTATATTTTATTTCATCCTGTTTTTATAAATTAATAAATTCATAAACATTTTAAAAATAGTTCGTAACTTGACTAGTTAGATACGTCAAATTACCTTAACTGTCAGTTACTGTCAAATATTTTAATTTTAAAATTTTGTATTAAATTGTTAATTCCTGTTTTAAATTAAATTAAAATAAAAAGTAATTCTAGGTAGATGTATGTCATCTAAACCTCTGGTATTGTATAAATGGGCACTTTTGTTAAAAGAAACGAACTGTTGGAAATATTGAGTTGTATTAAGTTGATAATGGATTTATTATTTTCTATTTTGTTTTGAACAGTGTAGAGTGTAGTGTCGCGACTTTGTTAAGTTTATACAGGTTTTTCGTAGATAATAAATAATAACAAAATAGAAAATAATAACAATAATGTATCCTGACAGTGTCTCTGCACAAGTTCCGGATATTGCTGATAGAGTTAGGTAAGTAGAGATTTTATACAGACAATAATAAATGCTTATGTATGTATAAACACTCTATTGTGTTTACAAATTACAATTCCTTCACTAATTAATCAAAAGGAACTTCGTTCCATCCGGGTGTCCCTTGACACCTCTCACTTTTTTTTTGTTTTCAATGATTTTTTTATATTAGATAATTTATATAAGATATCCACTGCACCACCGTACGGTGGCTTTATAGTACTTAATTTAGTAAGAAATTCTCGTTTAAATATATGAGATAATAACTGCGCCACCTTACGGTTATAGTGAGTTAATCTTAAAAGATAGATATATACTGTCGCGGACATTTTTTTAGATCATTGCAAGAGGAATAATTTTTTTATACATATATTTTTGGTATCTTGAACCGTTTTCGCAACGCACGCAATGGAAGCCCTCAAGGATCAATAATTTTCCCCGTTTTTTTTCACATTTTCCATTACTTCTTCGCTCCTAATAGTTGCATCGTGATGTTATATAGCCTAAAGCCTTCCTCGATAAATGGTCTATTCAACACAAAAAGAATTTTTTAACTCAAA